>JAQFWZ010000010.1:19860740-20071704 GCA_027789725.1 Dendropsophus ebraccatus
TCTTTTTTACTAACAAAAAAAATGTAGTAACAAACGGGAGTGGGCCCCTAGAGGAGCTGGGGGCCCCGGCATTTGCCCTACTTAGCCGGGTGCTGACGCCGGCCCTGACCAAGGTTCACAGCATACCTGTCTGAGAGGAATCCACAGATGAGGGATCCAGTTGTGAGGCCCATGAAGAAGAAAGTGGCAGCTGCCTGGTTCATCCACTTCCGGTCACACACCAGATCCCACTGTAAAAGTCAGAGGAAGAGTCTGAACAACTCCTTCAATTCCTGGGGTCCTCCTGATGGAGTACAATATAGTGCGGTCATACTGTACCTGTGTGACGGTGGAGTAGAATGTAGTGCGGTCATGCTGTACCTGTGTGACGGTGGAGTAGAATGTAGTGCGGTCATGCTGTACCTGTGTGACGGTGGTGGAGTAGAATGTAGTGCGGTCATGCTGTACCTGTGTGACAGTGGTGGAGTAGAATATAGTGCGGTCATGCTGTACCTGGGTGACGGTGGTGGAGTAGAATGTAGTGCGGTCATGCTGTACCTGGGTGACGGTGGTGGAGTAGAATGTAGTGCGGTCATGCTGTACCTGGGTGACGGTGGTGGAGTAGAATGTAGTGTGGTCATGCTGTACCTGGGTGACGGTGGTGGAGTAGAATGTAGTGCGGTCATAGTCCCAGCCCTGATCACAGCTCTGCACCCAGGATCTGTTCACCACGGCCCTTTGGGATCTGTTGTGGAGCAGGTGAGGCTGCGGCTCGGAGAACATCTCACAGGAGCTGAAGGCACCATCAGGCTCTCGGGGGAGGTTGATGAGGACAAGGTCCGCCTGGCTGAGGTTTCCGGGGTTCCTGCGCTCAGGGATGCGGCAGTGATGGGGGGGCACAGCAGAGATGAAGATGTGCAGTAAGAAGTGGAGTGGGAGGATGACTCTTGGCAGGCAGAGGATTGTAAGGGACAAAATCTGGAATTTCCCAAAAACTCCAACTTCTGAGAGGACATCCTCAAATCTCATCCTGATGACTGTGATGATGAGATTCAAGTGACCAAGAACAGATGGTGGAGGAGACAGAGGCTCGAAGCCCGGACTGGTGGCTGGGTGGGTTGTCTGAGACGCCCCTCTATTAATCTCTGCTGCCTGCCCTCCACTGTTGGCGTCCCCCAGTGATGGATCATGAGACATTCATCAAGTGCACAGAAAACTCATTGTTCATCAAGTAGTTAATGAGTGACCACACCATGACCGATGTCATCAAGCAATCAGAGACGCTCATTAACGTTTAATAAAGACTCTCATCATCCGCCCCTCAGACCTTTTCTCAAAAGGGTCATGAGAACAGCTGTAGTAAAACAGCAATTAGGAGTCTGCCGGTGCCAGATCTGGCTAGTGTCTGCCAGGAAAGAACGAAGTGATAAGTGGAGGAACGTATTATCAATAAAGTCACCAAGACATGAATCACAACGCCTCATCAGAACCAGGAGAACACCAATGAGGAAATTGTTATCCATGGAGTCACAAAGATGTGAATCACGACACCTCAGCGCCATCAGAACCAGGAGAACACTGAGGAGGAACGTATCATCAATAATGTCACCAAGAACCAGGAGAACACTGAGGAGGAACGTATCATCAATAATGTCACCAAGAACCAGGAGAACACTGAGGAGGAACGTATCATCAATAACGTCACCAAGAACCAGGAGAACACTGAGGAGGAACGTATCATCAATAACGTCACCAAGAACCAGGAGAACACTGAGGAGGAACGTATCATCAATAATGTCACCAAGAACCAGGAGAACACTGAGGAGGAACGTATCATCAATAATGTCACCAAGAACCAGGAGAACACTGAGGAGGAACGTATCATCAATAATGTCACCAAGAACCAGGAGAACACTGAGGAGGAACGTATCATCAATAATGTCACCAAGAACCAGGAGAACTCTGAGGAGGAACGTATCATCAATAATGCCACCAAGAACCAGGAGAACTCTGAGGAGGAACGTATCATCAATAATGTCACCAAGAACCAGGAGAACTCTGAGGAGGAACGTATCATCAATAATGTCACCAAGAACCAAGAGAACACTGAGGAGGAACGTATCATCAATAATGTCACCAAGAACCAGGAGAACACTGAGGAGGAACGTATCATCAATAATGTCACCAAGAACCAGGAGAACACTGAGGAGGAACGTATAATGAGTAATGTCACCAAGAACCGGGAAAACACTGAGGAGGAACGTATCATCAATAATGTCACCAAGAACCAGGAGAACTCTGAGGAGGAACGTATCATCAATAATGTCACCAAGAACCAAGAGAACACTGAGGAGGAACGTATCATCAATAATGTCACCAAGAACCAGGAGAACACTGAGGAGGAACTTATCATCAATAATGTCACCAAGAACCAGGAGAACACTGAGGAGGAACGTATCATCAATAATGTCACTAAGAACCAGGAGAACACTGAGGAGGAACGTATCATCAATAATGTCACCAAGAACCAGGAGAACACTGAGGAGGAACGTATCATCAATAATGTCACCAAGAACCAGGAGAACACTGAGGAGGAACGTATCATCAATAATGTCACCAAGAACCAGGAGAACACTGAGGAGGAACGTATCATCAATAATGTCACCAAGAACCAGGAGAACTCTGAGGAGGAACGTATCATCAATAATGCCACCAAGAACCAGGAGAACTCTGAGGAGGAACGTATCATCAATAATGTCACCAAGAACCAGGAGAACTCTGAGGAGGAACGTATCATCAATAATGTCACCAAGAACCAAGAGAACACTGAGGAGGAACGTATCATCAATAATGTCACCAAGAACCAGGAGAACACTGAGGAGGAACGTATCATCAATAATGTCACCAAGAACCAGGAGAACACTGAGGAGGAACGTATCATGAGTAATGTCACCAAGAACCGGGAAAACACTGAGGAGGAACGTATCATCAATAATGTCACCAAGAACCAGGAGAACACTGAGGAGGAACTTATCATCAATAATGTCACCAAGAACCAGGAGAACACTGAGGAGGAACGTATCATGAGTAATGTCACCAAGAACCGGGAAAACACTGAGGAGGCACATTTTATCAGGAGGAACGGATCATCAATAATGTCACCAAGATGTGAATCATTGTAACGCCTGGAGTCGCGCATCCACTGAACCGTCACTAGCGATGGCACAACCGCACCAGGGGGCGGAGTCTAAGGGGCCGCTGGTTTTCACCAGAGCCCGCCGCAAGGCGGGATGGGCTTGCTGTGGCAGGCGACCCCCAGGTCGCTACCCCTGGCTTGGTTGCCAGTGACGGCAGGGGAGGCGTGGCAGGAGCAGTAGGCAGGAGATGAGGTCTGTAGGCGTAATCGCAGGTGGCAGGCAGAGGTCTGTAGGCGTAATCGCAGGTGGCAGACAGTACTCAGGAACAATAGGAAGGCAGCGGACAGGGACTAGGGACCGGGTCAGCGGACAGGAACAAGGAACAAGGACTGAGGTCAGGAACAACAGGGGGCTGGGCCAAACGCTATGGGAAGCATGCAGAGGCTCCAACACGAGGGACAAGGCATGCTGGGATTTATAGGGAGTGATTGATGCAACTACCAATTAAGGGCGGACTGGCCCTTTAAATCTGAGAAAGCCGTCGCGCGCGCGCCCTAGGAGGCGGGGATGCGCGCGGCGGCCGGGACAGACGGAGACAGGAGCAGGGCGAGGTAAGGCGCCCCCCCGGGGCCAAACTAGTAGCAGCGCCAGGTCCCTGCACAAGGACCCCGGCGGCTGCATGGGGCAGAGGGAGGTTGCAGCGGCGGCCCGGAGCACGGGACGCCGCCGCAGCCGTGACAATCATCACTTTCTATATGGAGGGATGTGCAGCGGGGGGCTATTCTATATGGAGGGATGTATAGATGAGGATGTTGCTGGAGCAAGAAGCCTAAAATGTCTGTCTGGCAGATCCCGAGGAGAGGAGTCATGGCCAGAGAAGCCTTCATGATAGCCGGAGCCAGATGGAGAAGAAAAGGAAAAGTGGTCGTCTCTTCATGCAGAGAAGACGCCTACTGTGAGTCACTGAATGTAACTGCACTATAATCAATTATAAGGTCTTATAACTTATCAGGGGTGTCAAACTCCGTCCCTCCAGGTGTTGCAAAACTACAATTCCCGTCATGGTTTATCTGTCCAGTCATGATGGGATTTGTAGTGTTGTAACAACTGGAGGGACGGAATTTGACAACTGTGTTCTATTGTCTGTGTTCTTATACCGGAGATAGATAGATAGGAGATAGATAGATAGATAGATAGATAGATAGATAGATAGATAGATAGATAGGAGATAGATAGATAGATAGATAGATAGGAGATAGATAGATAGATAGATAGATAGATAGGAGATAGATAGATAGATAGATAGATAGATAGATAGATAGATAGGAGATAGATAGATAGATAGATAGATAGATAGATAGATAGATAGGAGATAGATAGGAGATAGATAGATAGGAGATAGGAGATAGATAGATAGGAGATAGATAGATAGATAGATAGGAGATAGATAGATAGATAGATAGATAACAACTGGAGGGACGGAATTTGACAACTGTGTTCTATTGTCAGTGTTCTTATACCGGAGATAGATAGATAGGAGATAGATAGATAGATAGATGATAGATAGGAGATAGATAGATAGATAGATAGATAGATAGATAGATAGATAGATAGGAGATAGATAGGAGATAGATAGGAGATAGATAGGAGATATATAGATAGATAGATAGGAGATAGATAGATAGATAGATAGATAGATAGGCATACCTCCCAACTTTTGCAAAGAGCAAAGAGGGACATGTGCGCCGCGGTCCCAATAGCCACGCCCCCATAGCGACCCTCCATAGCCACGCCCCCATAGCAACCCTCCATAGCCACGCCCCCATAGCAACCCTCCATAGCCACGCCCCCATAGCAACCCTCCATAGCCACTCCCCTACAGTCACCACATGCTGCTGACTGAATAGTGCCCTATACAGTATCCAATTCCGCCAAAAATGCACTATATAGTATCCAATCCCCCATTATAGTGCCCCACATAGTATCCAATCCCCCCAATAGTGCCACACATAGTATCCAATCCCCACATAGTATCCAATCCCCCACAAAGTGCCCCACATAGTAGCCAATGCCCCCATATAGTGCCCCACATAGTAGCCAGTCCCCATATAGTGCCCCACATAGTAGCCAGTCCCCATATAGTGCCCCACATAGTAGCCAATCCCCATATAGTGCCCCACATAGTAGCCAATGCCCCCATATAGTGCCCCACATAGTAGCCAATCCCCATATAGTGCCCCACATAGTAGCCAATCCCCATATAGTGCCCCACATAGTAGCCAATGCCCCTATATAAAGCCCCACATAGTAGCCAATGCCCCCATATAGTGCCCCACATAGTAGCCAATCCCCATATAGTGCCCCACATAGTAGCCAATCCCCATATATGCCCCACATAGTATCCAATCCCCATATAGTGCCCCACATAGTAGCCAATCCCCATATAGTGCCCCACATAGTAGCCAATCCCCCACATAGTGTCCAATCCCCCACATAGTGCCCCACATAGTGTCCAATCCCCCACATAGTGCTCCACATAGTATCCAATGCCCCCATATAGTGCCCCACATAGTAGCCAATCCCCATATAGTGCCCCACATAGTAGCCAATCCCCATATAGTGCCCCACATAGTAGCCAATGCCCCCATATAGAGCCCCACATAGTAGCCAATGCCCCCATATAGTGCCCGCATAGTAGCCAATCCCCATATAGTGCCCCACATAGTAGCCAATCCCTCCATATAGTGCCCCACATAGTAGCCAATCCCCCATAGAGTGCCCCACATAGTAGCCAAACCCCCACAGAGTGCCCACATAGTAGCCAATGCCCCCATATATGCCCCACATAGTAGCCAATCCCCCATATATGTCCCACATAGTAGCCAATCCCCTATATAGTGCCCCACATAGTGGCCAATCCCCCATATATGCCCCACATATTAGCCAATCCCCCATATAGTGCCCCACATAGTATCCAATCCCCCATATAGTGCCCCACATAGTAGCTAATGCCCCCATATAGTGCCCCACATAGTAGCCAATGCCCCCATATATTCCCCTACATAGTAGCCAATGCCCCCATATATGCCCCACATAGTAGCCAACCCCCCACATAGTAGCCAATCCCCCATATAGCGCCCCACATAGTAGCCAATGCCCCCATATATTCCCCCACATAGTAGCCAATCCCCCATATATGCCCCACATAGTAGCCAATCCCCCATATAGTGCCCACATAGTAGCCAATGCCCCCATATATGCCCCACAGAGTAGCCAATACCCACCATTAGTGTGGCCCCAGCGGAAAAAACAATAAACCAGTAACTCACCTGTCCTCCGGTCCCAGCAGCTCCTCTCCCGGCAGAGCGCGCACTCCCGTCATCCTCCGGGGCGGGCAGCGGGGTATACAGACACTGACTGTACCGGAAGTGACCTGCAGCCTCTATCAGGAATCACTTCCGGTACAGTCAGTGACTCTGTACTCCGCTGCCCGCCCCGGAGGATGACGGGAGTGCACGCTCTGCCGGGAGAGGAGCTGCTGGGACCGGAGGACAGGTGAGTTACTGGTTAATTTTTTTTTTGCTGGGGCCACTTAAAATGCGGGACAAGGGGGGGCATTCCGGGACCGCGGGACAGAACCTCGAAAACGGGACTGTCCCGCGAAATCCGGGACGGTTGGGAGGTATGAGATAGGAGATAGATAGATAGATAGATAGATAGATAGGAGATAGATAGATAGATAGATAGATAGATAGATAGATAGATAGATAGATAACAACTGGAGGGACGGAATTTGACAACTGTGTTCTATTGTCAGTGTTCTTATACCGGAGATAGATAGATAGGAGATAGATAGATAGATGATAGATAGGAGATAGATAGATAGATAGATAGATAGATAGATAGATAGATAGATAGATAGGAGATAGATAGGAGATAGATAGGAGATAGATAGGAGATATATAGATAGATAGATAGGAGATAGATAGATAGATAGATAGATAGATAGATAGATAGATAGATAGATAGATAGGAGATAGATAGATAGATAGATAGATAGATAGATAGGAGATAGATAGATAGATAGATAGATAGGAGATAGATAGATAGATAGATAGATAGGAGATAGATATAGATCCCGCCCAGCAGTCCAGGAGTAAGCAGCACTGAACATGAGCTCCTGAGTTTTCATCACTTTATACCTTGTAATGAGCAAATTCTAAGACGAAACCTGGGAAATACAAACTCCATGTGATACAGAAGCGAGCAGCACTAAAGCTCTTCATAAAAAGGATTGTGGATTTAAAGGATAAAACAAGAATCTTGCTTTGAGGACAGCCAACAATCATCAAGACAGACCACAAGGCTACAAGGACCATCAACCTCAAGAGTCCAAAGATCCTCAGCAGCCACAGGTAAGAGCTCCTGCTCCAACACCAACCCCTACCCCCTCACCAGAAGCTGCTAGAGACCAAACTCCATAGAAATAAGGATAATATTTAAAACATGCAAAATCACAATTTAGAGCACGTAAAGTCCAGCAACATAGATGAGCAGAGGAGCCTGGCAGCCTCAGCCAGCAGGGGGTCAGACATCCTGGAGATAACATACTCAGAAGGGCTGCGGAGCATTCAGGCAAGGAAAGCCATAAAAGAGGCCACCATCAGACAGAATCCAGAGACCCTCTATGCCGACTTATAAAGAGCTAAATAGGAGGAAAACGGATACAACCAACCAACCAGCAACACAACCAAGTGGCACCCAGGAAACCATACAGCAAGCAGCCCGTAAGCCCCAACGCGGGGACACTGATACCGTACTAATCATAGACTCTAATGGGAAATACCTTAACATGAGGCAACTTTACCCCAAAATTAGGGTTAAGAAAATTAATTGTGCAACCATTGAACAAGTCACAGCAGTTATCAATGAACCACACTTTACCAACCCAACCAATCTAGTCATACATACAGGTACAAACAATCTCCAAGACCAGCAGCAACAAATTGCTGAACAGCTGACCCAGCTGGCAAAAACTGCACAAAAGAAGTTCCCGACCAGTAAAATAATAGTGTCCACCCTGCTGCCTAGAAAGGATGTGGCCAGCGATACCATCCAGACCATTAACAACGACCTAGCAGCTAAGATCAGCTCAGTGCCAAACATCACCCTGGCACAACACCCCAACATCAACCACCACCACCTATACGACAGAAAACACCTCAACAAGCAAGGGGTCAGCCTCCTGGCCAAAGAAATCAAGGACATTGTACTAAACAGAACCCCCCGTCCTAGACCCCACACAGGCCAAACCAGAGACAACAGGGAAACGCCACCAACAACCCAAACACCTCAAGCATCATGTGCCACACCACAAACTGGAAACATGGCCCCATACCCCAAATCAGACCACCAAAGGCAAAAACCATGGAGAAAACCACCTGCCTCACACCGAGAAATAAAGAGCAGAGACCTAGACGAGATAAAGACCCTGCTCAGAACCCTTAGTAGGATACTCATGTGACTGGACAACACAAGCCTTGTCTACCATGCCAGAACCAGTCAGACCCCCAGACCGTCCTACACATCCAGCTCATTACAAGGTATACAGACCCCCTATGACATCCTTTATTATCAGCAGTTGGAACATCCAAGGTCTGAACGCTTCAGCCTTTGGATGTAAAGTAAACGATCCGGACTTCACCCAGAGTCTGGAAAATAGTGACATCCAAATCCTCCTAGAAACCTGGACTAAAGCAGAGAGTGAGTCCCTGGTGCCCACTGGATACAGGGAAATCTTTGTCCTGGCCCTGAAAAACAAAACCACCAAACTAGGCCGCTGTTCAGGAGGAATACTAGTGTGGTACAAAGCGGAGTTCCATCAGCAGATCAGACCGGTGAAGCGAGGAGACAGCCACATCTGGATTAGAATAGACCGCTCCATCCTCACCGCCCAATCTGACATCTACCTATGCGCTGCCTACATACCACCGCCAGAGTCCCCTTACTACAACCCTGAAACCTTCGACATCCTGCAAAGGGAAGCCGCCCACTATCAAACCCGCGGAAAAGTCCTCATCATTGGAGATCTCAATGCCAGAACAGGTAGGGAAAGAGACTACCTGACCGCAGACGGAAACATCTATATATATGGGGCAGAGACTGAATGTGATAGCTCAGTACACATGGAGAGGAACAGCTATGACAGCACAGTGAACAAGAGTGGCAAAAAATTGTTGAATCTCTGCCGAAGTTTGGGGCTCCACATCCTCAATGGTCGCACCAAGTGAGACTCCCTAGGAAGGACTACCTTAAACTCCCATGTGGGCAGCAGTGTAGTGGACTACGCCATCACAGACATGGACCATTCAGACATTGGGGCCTTCATAGTCAATCCACAATCACACCTGTCGGACCATAACCAGATAGTCCTTTATATTAAGTCCACAAACAAACCACCGGGACAAAAACCCCATCAGGCCGGACTTTTCCCATTACATCCATCCTACAAGTGGTCCAAGATGTCGGCTCTCAAGTATAAAGAGATACACACTGAACCACAAATCCAAGGGATGCTCAACAACTTTAACAACAAGGTGTACCAGAGTAACCCAGAAGGAGTGGACCAAGCGGTAAGGGATCTTAATAATATATTCTACACCATGGCAGAAATGGCTGACCTGCAAAAGAGTAGCCACAAGAAGACAAAAGAAAAAAATCCTAGCGCTTGGTTTGATAAGGAGTGCAAAGGTGTACGGAAGACCCTAAGATCGGCCTCAAATAAAAAGCACAGGGACCCCAACAACACCAAACTGCGGGAGGCCTATGACACAATACAAAGGCAATACAAAACCCTTCTCAGAAGGAAAAAACAGGAGTACACCTTAACCAAGCTCACCCAGCTCCAAGACGCCCTCCAAGAAAACTCCTTCTGGGAACTATGGAAGCACCTGGGCACAAAGGGGAAGAAAAACACCCTCCACATTCAGAGCGGCAACATCTGGCTCCAATATTTCAGAGACCTCTATGGAGACATCCCGAAAGAGGAACGGAACCCGGACCAAGAACAAATTATATCAAAACTGAAGACCATGGAGGAGATACTGAAGGACTTCCAAAACCCTCTGGATTCACCTATAACACTGCAGGAGATTTCAGAGAGACTATCAACTATAAGGTGTAAGAAAGCCAGCGGTACTGACGGCATCCCCCCCGAAATGATCAAGTACAGCCCACCAGCAATACAGGCGGCCATAGCAAAACTGTACAACATTGTGCTGAGCTCTGGCTACTTCCCTCGTGCCTGGAACCAAGGTGTCATAACCCCAATACACAAGAGCGGGGACAGGTACGACCCGGCCAACTATCGGGGGGTATGTGTCAGCAGCAACCTGGGGAAACTCTTCAACAACATCCTGAACCAGAGAATCCTCAGCTTCCTCACCCAGCACAATGTCCTCAGCAAAAGCCAAGCAGGGTTCATGCCGAACCACCGCACCACGGACCATGTCTATACCCTGCACCGCTTCATCCAGAGCCACGTCCACACCCTGCATCACCGCACCACGGACCATGTCTATACCCTGTACCGCCTCATCCAGAGCCACGTCCACACCCTGCATCACTGCACCACGGACCATGTCTATACCCTGCACCGCCTCATTCAGAGCCACGTCCACACCCTGCATCACCGCACCACGGACCATGTCTATACCCTGCACCGCCTCATCCAGAGCCACGTCCACACCCTGCATCACCGCACCACGGACCATGTCTATACCCTGCACAGCCTCATCCAGAGCCACGTCCACACCCTGCATCACGGACCATGTCTATACCCTGCACTGCCTCATCCAGAGCCACGTCCACACCCTGCATCACCGCACCACGGACCATGTCTATACCCTGCACTGCCTCATCCAGAGCCACGTCCACACCCTGCATCACCGCACCACGGACCATGTCTATACCCTGCACTGCCTCATTCAGAGCCACGTCCACACCCTGCATCACTGCACCATGGACCATGTCTATACCCTGCACCACCTCATCCAGAGCCACGTCCACACCCTGCATCACGGACCATGTCTATACCCTGCACTGCCTCATCCAGAGCCACGTCCACACCCTGCATCACCGCACCACGGACCATGTCTATACCCTGCACTGCCTCATCCAGAGCCACGTCCACACCCTGCATCACCGCACCACGGACCATGTCTATACCCTGCACCACCTCATCCAGAGCCACGTCCACACCCTGCACCGCCTCATCCAGAGCCCCGTCCACACCCTGCATCACCGCACCACGGACCATGTCTATACCCTGCACCGCCTCATCCAGAGCCACGTCCACAACACAAAGAAAGGAAAAATATACGCCTGTTTTGTGGACTTTCGATTCGGTGTGGCACCCAGGATTGCTTCTAAAATTGCTGGAGAGTGGAATAGGGGGAAAGACCTATGATGTTATCAAAAGTTCCTACACTGGGAACCAATGCTGCATGAAGGTAAATGGGAAGAGAACGGCTTATTTCCAGCGGAGCCGAGGAGTCAGGCAGGGCTGCTGCCTCAGCCCAACACTCTTCAACATTTATATCAATGAGCTAGCAGTAGCCCTGGAGTCCTCCCCAACACCAGGTCTCACCCTCCATGACACCGAGGTGAAACTCCTTCTGTATGCGGATGACCTTCTCCTCCTATCATCATCTGAGAAAGGTCTCCAAGACCAGCTAGCCATCCTGGAGAAGTTCAGCACCACATGGGCTCTACCCATCAACCTCAAAAAGACCAACACTGTGGTGTTCCAGAGAAGGAAAACAAAGTCAGCCGGGTCCCCTACCTTCACGCTACACAACCAGCCCCTTACAGCCACCAGCAGCTACACCTACCTGGCCCCCCCCCCCCACCTATATACTACACAACCAGCCCCTTACAGCCACCAGCAGCTACACCTACCTGGTCCCCCACCTATATACTACACAACCAGCCCCTTACAGCCACCAGCAGCTACACCTACCTGGGCCCCCCACCTATATACTACACAACCAGCCCCTTACAGCCACCAGCAGCTACACCTACCTGGGCCCCCCACCACCTATATACTACACAACCAGCCCCTTACAGCCACCAGCAGCTACACCTACCTGCCCCCCCCCCCCCACCTATATACTACACATCCAGCCCCTTACAGCCACCAGCAGCTACACCTACCTGGGCCCCCCACCTATATACCACACATCCAGCCCCTTACAGCCACCAGCAGCTACACCTACCTGCCCCCCCCCCACCTATATACTACACATCCAGCCCCTTACAGCCACCAGCAGCTACACCTACCTGCCCCCCCCCCACCTATATACTACACAACCAGCCCCTTACAGCCACCAGCAGCTACACCTACCTGGGCCCCCACCTATATACTACACATCCAGCCCCTTACAGCCACCAGCAGCTACACCTACCTGGGCCCCCCCCACCACCACCTATATACTACACATCCAGCCCCTTACAGCCACCAGCAGCTACACCAACCTGGCCCCCCCCCACCACCTATATACTACACAACCAGCCCCTTACAGCCACCAGCAGCTACACCTACCTGGGCCCCCCCCACCACCACCTATATACTACACATCCAGCCCCTTACAGCCACCAGCAGCTACACCAACCTGGCCCCCCCCACCACCTATATACTACACAACCAGCCCCTTACAGCCACCAGCAGCTACACCTACCTGGGACCCCCCCCCACCACCACCTATATACTACACAACCAGCCCCTTACAGCCACCAGCAGCTACACCTACCTGGGCCCCAACCCACCACCACCTATATACTACACAACCAGCCCCTTACAGCCACCAGCAGCTACACCTACCTGGGCCCCCCACCTATATACTACACAACCAGCCCCTTACAGCCACCAGCAGCTACACCTACCTGGGCCCCCACCTATATACTACACAACCAGCCCCTTACAGCCACCAGCAGCTACACCTACCTGGGCCCCCCCACCTATATACTACACAACCAGCCCCTTACAGCCACCAGCAGCTACACCTACCTGGGCCCCCACCTATATACTACACAACCAGCCCCTTACAGCCACCAGCAGCTACACCTACCTGCCCCCCCCACCTATATACTACACAACCAGCCCCTTACAGCCACCAGCAGCTACACCTACCTGGGCCCCCACCTATATACTACACATCCAGCCCCTTACAGCCACCAGCAGCTACACCTACCTGGGCCCCCCCACCTATATACTACACAACCAGCCCCTTACAGCCACCAGCAGCTACACCTACCTGCCCCCCCCCCCACCTATATACTACACAACCAGCCCCTTACAGCCACCAGCAGCTACACCTACCTGGGCCCCCCCACCACCACCACCTATATACTACACAACCAGCCCCTTACAGCCACCAGCAGCTACACCTACCTGGGCCCCAACCCCCCACCACCTATATACTACACAACCAGCCCCTTACAGCCACCAGCAGCTACACCTACCTGGGCCCCCACCTATATACTACACAACCAGCCCCTTACAGCCACCAGCAGCTACACCTACCTGCCCCCCCCCCCCACCTATATACTACACATCCAGCCCCTTACAGCCACCAGCAGCTACACCTACCTGCCCCCCCCACCACCTATATACTACACAACCAGCCCCTTACAGCCACCAGCAGCTACACCTACCTGGGCCCCCCCCCCACCTATATACTACACAACCCGCCCCTTACAGCCACCAGCAGCTACACCTACCTGGGCCCCCCCCCCACCTATATACTACACAACCAGCCCCTTACAGCCACCAGCAGCTACACCTACCTGGGCCCCCCCACCTATATACTACACAACCAGCCCCTTACAGCCACCAGCAGCTACACCTACCTGGGCCCCCACCTATATACTACACAACCAGCCCCTTACAGCCACCAGCAGCTACACCTACCTGCCCCCCCCCCACCTATATACTACACAACCAGCCCCTTACAGCCACCAGCAGCTACACCTACCTGGGCCCCCCCATATATATACTACACAACCAGCCCCTTACAGCCACCAGCAGCTACACCTACCTGGGCCCCCCCACCTATATACTACACAACCAGCCCCTTACAGCCACCAGCAGCTACACCTACCTGGGCCCCCTGAGAGGAATGAGTTAACCCATCCAAAGTTTGAAGGAAGAAAATAAGAAGAAAAATAAAATTCTTTTTATTAATGAACTTTCCTATATGACTGAACTTCAAGGACACACAGCTGGTCTACCACCTGTTTCCAGCAGATAATAAATGTTATTTTATTATTCACATTTTTGTAAGCAGATAACAAAATGTTCATGTATCAACATCCTTATGTAAACAATTTTTAATTGAACATTTAATCTTATTGTATATCCATATCTGTCAAAACATATCTGTAGTTATTCTTTCTTTTGAAGTTGATGACGTGCATAGTGTATGACTTTGCATTTTACATTCATATCCATTGGTTTTTTCCTGTATAAATAAAGGTGGGTTCTCAGAGATGGGGGAACACACCAGACTTGTTTGCAAGATACGTAATCTGTGCCTCATTCTAAGTGCATGGTGTGGGAGAGGGGATCCGGACCCATTCTCCAACTCAATTAGGAAACAGCCAACAACAGTAGGCCTTCTTTGGGAAGGCACCTCGACATTATTGGCGCCCGAACAGGGACACGCCCATTACATCGGGAGATCGGATGACCTGCACTGCTGTACCAGGAGAGAGAGGGGTGAACAAGGAGACCACAAAACCTGGCCAGGTAAGAGTAAAAAATTTGTTTGCTCTTTTCTGTGCTCTCCTCCTTCACATCTTTTCTTACCTACCTCTGCAGAGTAAGTTATCAAAGTGAACTCACGATAGGCGTGTCAATTTGAACTTTGTTCTCCTCTTGTTGGCTGTTTTATGTCTGTTTGTCCTAACCTGTAAGGGATAGTATATAGTAGGCGAAGAATTGCTCATTCAGGCTAAAACTGTTACTCAGGGCCCGGCCGTGGTTGTCACACAGATCCTCATAGACACGGAGCGTTGTGCAGTGGGAACAGTGCCAGTGCTAAAACCACTTTGGAATGAGCCTAGTAGCCTAACTATACAAGGACGCTGGACAGTGGTCTGGTTGTTTCCAAGGGAAAGATCTGTGATATGCCTATTACTGTCCTCTGTATACTTGGGGTAACTTGTTTTGCAATCTACATAGCAGCAAGAGTGTATTTCAACATAAGAGACAGAAGCCCTGAACCGTGGAATATTCTAAGTCCCAGCTTCTGGTAGTGATCCGTGGTCATAAGTGTACAGGACACAGGAAAGGAAATCATCAGTTGATTATTCTGGGTACCTCCTGTCATAAGTGTACAGGACACAAGAAAGGAAATCATCAGTTGATCATTCTGGGTGCCTCCTGTTATACGATCACGAAGTAACATAAAATGGGACAAACAGAATCAAAAGGGGTTTCTGCAACCCACATAGTCAAAAGGGGTTTCTGCAACCCACATAGTCAAAAGGGGTTTCTGCAACCCACATAGTGACCTGCCGATATGGCAAAGAACAAGCAAAAAGGGCAAAAGCAATGTTGAAATATTTTAACATCCAACACGATGCTGTTTTTAACCCCAATACTTGGACTAAAGTCCAAGAAGAAAGGGGAGGATTAATAATTGATAATGGATGGGAAATCACAGTTACCCATATGAAGGATCTATCTCAACAGGCAAAAGACCAACAATGGATGTATGACTGGACAGAGGGAACCTGGGATATAACCCAGAGGGGAGATAACAAAAAGGGACCGAGCCTTACTTCAGCTCCAAATCCCCCCCCTTCTTACACAAAAACAGTAAACGGACCCCCGGGATGGGTATGTTTCAACTGTGGTCAACAAAACCCAGACTGGGAGGACACTTGCCTGGCATGTGGGGCACACAAGCCTCATCCTGATGCTTTGCACCCTGTGATTGAGAGAAGGATATTTATTAAGGAACCAATAGATCCTAATAATCCTGATGCTCCACGAGATTACCAACTAAGGACATTTGATGAATATAAACCCTGGCAACCTGGGGATCAAATGTCCCTGTTGCAGAATGCACCAAATCCTGGAATAGCTCCTGTTAGTTTTTGCAGGTATCTAAATCAAATTCAAGGTACATATAGAGCCGCTTGGATAGACATGATGGATCTCTGTAGAATGAAAATGAGCCCAGTTCAATTTTCCCAACTCCAGGCACATATTGGCAATCGTGCACCTCATGACATAAGGTCAATGGCATCAGGACAACAGTTTATGCCACATTTAAATGCTTTTTGCCAAATGCAACAGAGACAAAAGGGATCCGCAGGACCAGTAATGCAAGGTCCTCAGGAATCAGTGACTGATTATTCTTTCAGACTAAACCAGTCATATCAAGATGAGGGACTGGATCTACAAGATGCAGCAGTCAGAAGATTGCTAGCAAGAGCTTTCATAGATGGTTTAAGACACCCAATTGCAGATAAACTGAAATTATGTTGCCCAGAGTGGAGACAGGCAGATAATGTGGATGATATGATTACAAAAGCATGTGGAATCCAATTGGATTTGCAAGAAGGAAAACAAAAAAGAGTAGTGGTAGCTGTGGCCAATGAACAGCAACCTGGCCAGAAACCACGGAGAGGTCCCACTTGCTACTATTGTGGTAAGATAGGACATGTGATCAAGGAATGCAGGAAAAGAAAACGGGATAATAAAGAAGAAGAAAAGGAGGAGTCAGAGCCAAAGAGACAACAATGACTATATGCAGCAGAGGATAAAGACACTAGAGGACCATTTGTCACAATACCCATACAAGTCTCTGGAGTTCAAACCCGAGCTCTAGTAGATTCAGGAGCCTCAAGATCAATGATACCCTCTGATAAGTTGTCTCAGCCACCAGCAGCTACACCTACCTGGGCCCCCCCACCTATATACTACACAACCAGCCCCTTACAGCCACCAGCAGCTACACCTACCTGCCCCCCCCCCACCTATATACTACACAACCAGCCCCTTACAGCCACCAGCAGCTACACCTACCTGGGCCCCCCCACCACCACCACCTATATACTACACAACCAGCCCCTTACAGCCACCAGCAGCTACACCTACCTGGGCCCCAACCCCCCACCACCTATATACTACACAACCAGCCCCTTACAGCCACCAGCAGCTACACCTACCTGGGCCCCCACCTATATACTACACAACCAGCCCCTTACAGCCACCAGCAGCTACACCTACCTGCCCCCCCCCCCCACCTATATACTACACATCCAGCCCCTTACAGCCACCAGCAGCTACACCTACCTGCCCCCCCCACCACCTATATACTACACAACCAGCCCCTTACAGCCACCAGCAGCTACACCTACCTGGGCCCCCCCCCCACCTATATACTACACAACCAGCCCCTTACAGCCACCAGCAGCTACACCAACCTGGGCCCCCCCCCCACCTATATACTACACAACCAGCCCCTTACAGCCACCAGCAGCTACACCTACCTGGGCCCCCCCACCTATATACTACACAACCAGCCCCTTACAGCCACCAGCAGCTACACCTACCTGGGCCCCCACCTATATACTACACAACCAGCCCCTTACAGCCACCAGCAGCTACACCTACCTGCCCCCCCCCCACCTATATACTACACAACCAGCCCCTTACAGCCACCAGCAGCTACACCTACCTGGGCCCCCCCATCTATATACTACACAACCAGCCCCTTACAGCCACCAGCAGCTACACCTACCTGGGCCCCCCCACCTATATACTACACAACCAGCCCCTTACAGCCACCAGCAGCTACACCTACCTGGGCCCCCTGAGAGGAATGAGTTAACCCATCCAAAGTTTGAAGGAAGAAAATAAGAAGAAAAATAAAATTCTTTTTATTAATGAACTTTCCTATATGACTGAACTTCAAGGACACACAGCTGGTCTACCACCTGTTTCCAGCAGATAATAAATGTTATTTTATTATTCACATTTTTGTAAGCAGATAACAAAATGTTCATGTATCAACATCCTTATGTAAACAATTTTTAATTGAACATTTAATCTTATTGTATATCCATATCTGTCAAAACATATCTGTAGTTATTCTTTCTTTTGAAGTTGATGACGTGCATAGTGTATGACTTTGCATTTTACATTCATATCCATTGGTTTTTTCCTGTATAAATAAAGGTGGGTTCTCAGAGATGGGGGAACACACCAGACTTGTTTGCAAGATACGTAATCTGTGCCTCATTCTAAGTGCATGGTGTGGGAGAGGGGATCCGGACCCATTCTCCAACTCAATTAGGAAACAGCCAACAACAGTAGGCCTTCTTTGGGAAGGCACCTCGACATTATTGGCGCCCGAACAGGGACACGCCCATTACATCGGGAGATCGGATGACCTGCACTGCTGTACCAGGAGAGAGAGGGGTGAACAAGGAGACCACAAAACCTGGCCAGGTAAGAGTAAAAAATTTGTTTGCTCTTTTCTGTGCTCTCCTCCTTCACATCTTTTCTTACCTACCTCTGCAGAGTAAGTTATCAAAGTGAACTCACGATAGGCGTGTCAATTTGAACTTTGTTCTCCTCTTGTTGGCTGTTTTATGTCTGTTTGTCCTAACCTGTAAGGGATAGTATATAGTAGGCGAAGAATTGCTCATTCAGGCTAAAACTGTTACTCAGGGCCCGGCCGTGGTTGTCACACAGATCCTCATAGACACGGAGCGTTGTGCAGTGGGAACAGTGCCAGTGCTAAAACCACTTTGGAATGAGCCTAGTAGCCTAACTATACAAGGACGCTGGACAGTGGTCTGGTTGTTTCCAAGGGAAAGATCTGTGATATGCCTATTACTGTCCTCTGTATACTTGGGGTAACTTGTTTTGCAATCTACATAGCAGCAAGAGTGTATTTCAACATAAGAGACAGAAGCCCTGAACCGTGGAATATTCTAAGTCCCAGCTTCTGGTAGTGATCCGTGGTCATAAGTGTACAGGACACAGGAAAGGAAATCATCAGTTGATTATTCTGGGTACCTCCTGTCATAAGTGTACAGGACACAAGAAAGGAAATCATCAGTTGATCATTCTGGGTGCCTCCTGTTATACGATCACGAAGTAACATAAAATGGGACAAACAGAATCAAAAGGGGTTTCTGCAACCCACATAGTCAAAAGGGGTTTCTGCAACCCACATAGTCAAAAGGGGTTTCTGCAACCCACATAGTCAAAAGGGGTTTCTGCAACCCACATAGTGACCTGCCGATATGGCAAAGAACAAGCAAAAAGGGCAAAAGCAATGTTGAAATATTTTAACATCCAACACGATGCTGTTTTTAACCCCAATACTTGGACTAAAGTCCAAGAAGAAAGGGGAGGATTAATAATTGATAATGGATGGGAAATCACAGTTACCCATATGAAGGATCTATCTCAACAGGCAAAAGACCAACAATGGATGTATGACTGGACAGAGGGAACCTGGGATATAACCCAGAGGGGAGATAACAAAAAGGGACCGAGCCTTACTTCAGCTCCAAATCCCCCCCCGTCTTACACAAAAGCAGTAAACGGACCCCCGGGATGGGTATGTTTCAACTGTGGTCAACAAAACCCAGACTGGGAGGACACTTGCCTGGCATGTGGGGCACACAAGCCTCATCCTGATGCTTTGCACCCTGTGATTGAGAGAAGGATATTTATTAAGGAACCAATAGATCCTAATAATCCTGATGCTCCACGAGATTACCAACTAAGGACATTTGATGAATATAAACCCTGGCAACCTGGGGATCAAATGTCCCTGTTGCAGAATGCACCAAATCCTGGAATAGCTCCTGTTAGTTTTTGCAGGTATCTAAATCAAATTCAAGGTACATATAGAGCCGCTTGGATAGACATGATGGATCTCTGTAGAATGAAAATGAGCCCAGTTCAATTTTCCCAACTCCAGGCACATATTGGCAATCGTGCACCTCATGACATAAGGTCAATGGCATCAGGACAACAGTTTATGCCACATTTAAATGCTTTTTGCCAAATGCAACAGAGACAAAAGGGATCCGCAGGACCAGTAATGCAAGGTCCTCAGGAATCAGTGACTGATTATTCTTTCAGACTAAACCAGTCATATCAAGATGAGGGACTGGATCTACAAGATGCAGCAGTCAGAAGATTGCTAGCAAGAGCTTTCATAGATGGTTTAAGACACCCAATTGCAGATAAACTGAAATTATGTTGCCCAGAGTGGAGACAGGCAGATAATGTGGATGATATGATTACAAAAGCATGTGGAATCCAATTGGATTTGCAAGAAGGAAAACAAAAAAGAGTAGTGGTAGCTGTGGCCAATGAACAGCAACCTGGCCAGAAACCACGGAGAGGTCCCACTTGCTACTATTGTGGTAAGATAGGACATGTGATCAAGGAATGCAGGAAAAGAAAACGGGATAATAAAGAAGAAGAAAAGGAGGAGTCAGAGCCAAAGAGACAACAATGACTATATGCAGCAGAGGATAAAGACACTAGAGGACCATTTGTCACAATACCCATACAAGTCTCTGGAGTTCAAACCCGAGCTCTAGTAGATTCAGGAGCCTCAAGATCAATGATACCCTCTGATAAGTTGTCTCCCAATGATATATCAGATGATGCAGTGAGTGTATCTGGCTTTGATGGTCAACTACAACAAATTTCTCTTACCCACCCACTAAAAACAAAAATAGGTCCACATATATTGGTATCCAGATTTCTTGTGGGTGGATCTGGGACAATGGCACTTTTGGGTGCTGATCTTTTGTCCCGCCTGCAGGGGAACATACAATATATGGAAGATGGGAATGTTATGTTGAAAATTCCCTCAGACCTACAATCTGAGGCACTGTGTCAAATACTCAGCCTTGAAGAGCAGAATGACAGCATTCCTGCTACTTCTCAGTCTACACTCCTTGATTCCTTACCTCCCATTTTATGGGCTAAGGATAAAATTGATGTAGGAGACATGCCAGTAGCACCAGTAAAAGTGAAATGGAAAGAAAATATCACACTGCCTCAACTTCAACAGTACCCTCTTAACTCTGCTCAAGAAAAGTCATTATCTGAGCAAATAGAACCATTGTTGCAAAGGGGGGTACTGATTAGATTAAAATCTGCAGCCAATACTCCATTATTCCCTGTTAAAAAGAAGACCATCAAGGGACAACCAACTGTTTACCGAATGGTTCATGACCTCAGAGCCATAAATGCAATACTGGAACCCCTCACTCCAGTAGTCCCAAATCCCCATACGCTGCTCAATCAAATACCATCTGGAACACAGTACTATACTGTCATTGACTTAGTCAATGCCTACTGGTCAGTGCCATTGCACCCGGATTGCTACCACCTGTTCACATTCACACACAAGGGTGTCCAATATGCGTGGACGAGATTGCCACAGGGAATGGTTCACTCGCCAACTTTGTACTCTGCAGCAATGGCATCTGTCCTAGAAGCCTTTCAGCTGCCACCAGAGACTGTGCTCTTACAGTATGTTGATGACTTACTTCTTTGCTGTCCAACAAAAGAAGTTTGTGAAAAAACAAGCATGGAATTACTGAATTTCCTTGTTACAATACACTGCAAAGTGTCCAGAGACAAATTACAATTTGTCCAGGAGAAGGTCATTTTTCTAGGACATTGTCTATCAGCTGGCCAGAAACATCTGAGTCCAAGTCGCATACAAACTGTACAGCAAGCTAAACCTCCAACCAATGTGAAGAAGCTTCGTGCTTTTCTGGGACTCGTATCTTACTGTAGGCAGTGGATACCAAATGCTGCAAAACTAATGCAACCATTGTATGACTGCACAAAAGAAATTCCTTTCAAATTTCCAGCAGAAGCGGCAGCTGCATTTCAAACTCTCAAGCAAGAATTGTTGAGAGCCCCTGCCTTGAGTTTGCCAAATTACGAGTATCCTTTCTTTCTCTTTATTAGAGAAATAGATGGGTATGCTTTGGGAGTCCTTACTCAGAAACATGATGGCAAACATAGACCTCTGGGGTACTATTCAGTCAAATTGGACTCAGTGGTCAAAGCAGCTCCCACTTGCCTAAGGACTGTTATATCAGTACAAATCATGGTGGATAAAGCATCAGATGTATCTCTAGATTATCCTACCACCATTCTCACTACTCATGACGTCTATGCCATACTAACACAGGTCCAAACTAAGCATCTGTCAATGGCTAGACAAGTCCGTATGCAATGTGCACTTCTCCTTCCTCCTAATTTCATCTTTCAAAAACTCACAAGTCTAAATCTGGCTGAACTTCTCATATTCACAGATTTGGACAGGGGGGAAAAGGACAATGACAATGGTGAAGAAACACTTGAAATCATGGAACACGACTGTGCTGAACTAATAGAAGCAGAGTCACAACCTATTCACAATATTTCAAGAATCCCATTGCCAAATCCTGTGCATGAATTTTTCATTGATGGCAGCAGGTTTGCTGATGAGCATGGCAAATTCCATACTGGATATGCTGTGGTAACCCTGCATGAGACAGTGATATGTGGCCCTTTGCCGCCAGGCTGTTCTGCCCAGGTTGCAGAATTAACAGCACTGAAAAAGGCCATAGAACAAGCAGGAGATGATGCCACCAATATCTACACTGATTCAGCATACGCACATGGCGTAATCCATGACTCAGGCCACATTTGGGCAGTAAGAGGGTTTCTGACTGCAGCAGGAAACCCTATTAAGCATGGGACTCTGATCAAAGAACTCATAGAGACAGCTGCAAAAACCAGAGATCTTGCAGTGATAAAAGTGGCTGCTCACACACGAGCAGATACCAAGGAGGCCAGAGGGAATGATTTGGCCGACAAAACTGCAAAGAAAGCAGCTCTTCTTCCACTAGAACCTGATGAAGAAGTGGATACTGTGAGTGATCAAACAGAATTACAAAAAGTCATTCAGTCTATGACGGAGGAAGAGTTTGACGAATGCACAAGAAAAGGGGTGTTGGTGGATGGAATATGGCATATTGAAGGGTTACCAGTTTTGCCAAAAGCCTGGTTTCCAACCCTTTACTCAGCCTTACATCTACCTAGCCATGTCAGTGCAAATGTGATGTTGCAACAAAGCAGAAAATTCTGGTATGCACCAGGATTCAGGCATTATGTGAATGAACGCCTAAGGGTATGTCACATTTGCCAGGCCAATAACCCTGGACAGACAGTAAAAGTCCCACAAAAACATTTACCAAGGGCTTATTATCCCTTTCAGAGACTTCAAATTGACTACATCCAGATGCCAAAGTCTGGTCCACATGAGTATGTACTTGTCTGTGTGGATCTCTTTTCTGGATGGCCGGAGGCATATCCGGTAAAGTCAGCCAATGCCAGAAATACAGCGGCTAAGATTGCTATGGAACTGGTTCCAAGATTTGGCCTACCAGAAGTCATTGAATCGGATCGAGGAACGCACTTTACTGGTCAAGTGTTCCAAAATGTGTGTCAAGCTTTGGGTATAGACTCAGCACTACACACCCCCTACAGGCCACAGGCCTCAGGAAAGGTGGAAAGGCTGAATGGTACCCTTAAGCTGAAAATACAAAAAACAATGCAAGAGACACATAAACCATGGCCACAGTGCTTACCAATTGCTTTGTATTCAGTGAGAACAGCCCCTCAGGGCAAGACTAAACTCTCTCCATACGAAATATTGTTTGGGCGGGCACCGCAGTTGGGGTGTTATCTACCACAGCAGTTGGAAATGAATTGCGATAACCTATCTGCATATGTTATCAGTTTGCAAAAGCAACTAAATAATAACCATTCTCGAGTTTTCTCTTCCCTTCCAGACCCTGAGGCTGATACTGGAGGCCATAAATTACAACCTGGTGATCTTGTCTATGTAAAGAAGCATACTCGAAAAAGTCTTGAGCCCAGATTTGATGGTCCATTCCAAGTGCTTTTGACAACACCTACATCTGTTAAGTTGGAAGGAAAGGAGACATGGATCCATGCCAGCCATTGCAAACTTGCATCATGATTTTGATCCTAACTGGGTCAAGTGTATTCTTGTTAAAAAACTCTGAGTTTCGAGAAAACATGTTACTAACACATCACAAATTACTTAACATGGAACTAAATGTATCTGACTGTTGGATATGTACCCACTCCCCAGTAACTGCATCTTCTCTTGCTTATCTAGCTATTCCTTTCCCATTTGAAGAATTTCTTGATGTTGATTCCTGTTGGGACCAATTAGCTAATAATGATACACAGTACAGTAGTCAGTGGAATGTCAGTGTCACAATTCCAATAGTAGGGTGGATGTCTCTTCCATGGTGGGCAGGGGAAGTGAGGTCTCCAACCCAAGGTTACCAATACCTAGCATTCAAAGGGGGTAGTTGGGTGAGGAGAAACTCTACTCAAATAATACACATGGGAGATGTGCCCTTAGAGCATGTAAAAATAATATTCAATAGGACAGATGCTAGTAAAGGGACATCAGATGTATGGAAACCATCCCTATTGGAGAGAAAGATCATAGATTCCAAATGGGAATGGTCACATTTATTCAAAGGTGGTAATGAGACAACCTGTCAGAATGAACAACATAATTTGTGGTGTAATGATTCATCGGCATACAGTCCAAACGATCCTACATGTGGAAACCCAGATGCTGGATATTGTAGCCCTTTGGGACAAGATCCTGAGTGGTGTGCAATAAAGAGTGTAAGCAAATTGATTGATCTTGCCCATCATCTAGTTTTACAGCATTCTCACCTATGGGACCTCCCAGGAGGAGTGTATTGGGTCTGTGGAAGGAACGCCTACAAATGGCTCCCTGTGGGGATAAATGGTACCTGTACAGTGGTAAGATTGACACCTGCTACCTTTATAGTACAGACTGACGACCTCCCAATAGGTAAAATCCCTAGACATTCACTGACAAAAAGGGCCAAGGACAATAAACCGCGACATAATGGAAGACCTCATCTAGTACAGATGTCAGCGGCCAACAAATTCTTTAGTACTTTATTTCTGTATCCTATGGTGATGCAAACTTGGGACAAATTAGTTGAAGCCACAGATTATTTAGATGATCAGATATTTGACATACTGGATATACTTAACACCTCAGTAGCAGTGCAGAGGCAACTTATGGTAGTTACTAACCAGCACACTGTGGTACTTGATTTTCTGACTGCTGCTCAAGGGGGGATGTGTCAGGTAGTTGGCCCTACATGTTGTCATTATGTAAATGATCAGGGAATAGTGCAAATCACAGCAGGACTGGATAAAATTGCACAACTAAGGAAAAAACATGATGAGATGATTCTGGCAGACCAGGATAAATGGTGGTCAGGGGCATTAGCTAGCTTAAATCCTGCAAATTGGTTCAATGGTATGGGAGGATGGTTCATGGGAATACTACAAACAGTTTTTCAGATCATGTTGTTTCTTTTATTGGTCTATTGTGTAATCAAAGGATTATGCTGTTGTTGTCAGCAAGTTACAAAGACTGAATCTTATACTCTATAAGTAATGATGTTTGTTTCTTTTCCTTCTAGATTGGCGTTATGATGAGGAAATCTCTTGGAGGAGGATATGCCCATGTGGCTCTAGGTGATGGTGTTGGACCCAGAAGCATCCGCACCCTGGCAACCCTCGCCGGTCAGAGAGTGTTTAGGGTGCATACTGGGATTTAATCCTGTCCAGGACCCAGATTTCTTCATCATCGCCAAAAAGGGGGGAAATGAGAGGAATGAGTTAATCCATCCAAAGTTTGAAGGAAGATATAACAGGATAAAATAGAAGAAAAATAAATTCTTTTCTCATGAACTTTCCTACATGACTGAATCCTGTTCAAGGACATACAGCTGGTCCACCGTCTGTTCCCAGCAGATAATAAATGTTATTTTAGAATTCACATTCTCGTAAGCAGATAACAAATGTTTTTTAGCATCCTTATGTATGTATCAACATCCTTATGTAAACAATTTTAATTGAACATTTAATCTTATTGTATATACATATCTGTCAAAATATATCCGTAGTTATTCGTTCTTTTGAAGTTGATGACGTGCATAGTGTATGACTTTGCATTTTACATTCATATCCATTGGTTTTTCCTGTATAAATAAAGGTGGGTTCTCAGAGATGGGGGAACACACCAGACTTGTTTGCAAGATACGTAGTCTGTGTCCTCATTCTAAGTGCATGGTGTGGGAGAGGAGATCCGGACCCATTCTCCAACTCAATTAGGAAACAGTCAACAACAGTAGGCCTTCTTTGGGAAGGCACCTCGACAACCTCCTCCTCCTCACCACCTTCTACCTTCTCCTCACCACCTTCTACCTTCTCCTCAAGTTCTACCTTCTCCTCACAACCTTCTACCTCCTCCACACCACCTTCTACCTCCTCCTCACAACCTTCTTCCTTCTTCTCACCACCTTCTACCTCCTCCTCACCTTCTACCTCCTGCTCACCTTCTACCTCCTGCTCACCTTCTACCTCCTGCTCACCTTCTACCTCCTCCTCCTCACCACCTTCTACCTCCTGCTCACCTTCTACCTCCTCCTCCTCACCTTCTACCTCCTCCTCACCTTCTATCTCCTCCTCACCACCTTCTACCTCCTCCTCAGCTTCTCCCTCCTCCTCCTCCTCCTCCTCCTCCTCACCACCTTCTACCACCTCCTCACCACCTTCTACCTCCTCCTCACCACCTTCTACCATCTCCTCACCTTCTACCTCCTCCTCACCACCTTCTACCTCCTCCTCATCTTCTACCTCCTCCTCAACACCTTCTACCTCCTCCTCATCTTCTACCTCCTCCTCACTACCTTCTACCTCCTCCTCACCACCTTCTACCTCCTCCTCAACTTCTACCTCCTCCTCAGCTTCTCCCTCCTCCTCCTCCTCACCACCTTCTACCTCCTCCTCACCACCTTCTACCTTCCCCTCATCTTCTACCTCCTCCTCATCTTCTACCTCCTCCTCACTACCTTCTACCTCCTTCTCCTCACCTTCTACCTTCTCCTCACCACCTTCTACCCCTCCCCACCTTCTACCTCCTCCTCACCACCTTCTACCTCCTCCTCACCACCTTCTACCTCCTCCTCAAGTTCTACCTTCTCCTCACAACCTTCTACCTCCTCCTCACCACCTTCTACCTCCTCCTCACAACCTTCTTCCTTCTTCTCACCACCTTCTACCTCCTCTTCACCTTCTACCTCCTCCTCACCTTCTACCTCCTCCTCACCTTCTACCTCCTCCTCACCTTCTACCTCCTCCTCACCTTCTACCTCCTGCTCACCTTCTACCTCCTCTTCACCTTCTACCTCCTCACCTTCTACCTCCTCCTCACCACCTCCTCCTCACCCTCTACCTCCTCCTCACCACCTTCTACCTCCTCCTCACCTTCTACCTTCTCCTCACCACCTTCTACCCCCTCCTCACCTCCTACATCCTCCTCATCACCTTCTACCTCTTCCTTACCTTCTATCTCCTCCTCATCTTCTACCTCCTCCTCATCTTCTACCTCATCCTCCTCCTCCTCACCTTCTACCTCCTCCTCACCTCCTACCTCCTCCTTACCTTCTACCTCCTGCTCACCTTCTACCTCCTCCTCCTCACCTTCTACCTCCTGCTCACCTTCTACCTCCTCCTCCTCACCTCCTACCTCCTGCTCACCTTCTACCTCCTGCTCACCTTCTACCTCCTGCTCACCTTCTACCTCCTGCTCACCTTCTACCTCCTGCTCACCTTCTACCTCCTCATCTTCTACCTCCTCCTCATCTTCTACCTCCTCCTCCTCACCTTCTATCTCCTCCTCCTCACCTCCTCCTCACCTTCTACCTCCTCCTCACCTTCTACCTCCTCCTCACCTTCTACCTCCTCCTCATCTTCTACCTCCTCCTCATCTTCTACCTCCTCCTCATCTTCTACCTCCTCCTCCTCCTCCTAACCTTCTACCTCCTCCTCCTCACCTCCTACCCCCTCCACACCTTCCACCTCCTGCTCACCTTCTACCTCCTCTTCACCTTCTACCTCCTGCTCACCTTCTACCTCCTGCTCACCTTCTACCTCCTGCTCACCTTCTACCTCCTCCTCACCTTCTACCTCCTGCTCACCTTCTACCTCCTCTTCACCTTCTACCTTCTGCTCACCTTCTACCTCCTCTTCACCTTCTACCTCCTGCTCACCTTCTACCTCCTGCTCACCTTCTACCTCCTGCTCACCTTCTACCTCCTCTTCACCTTCTACCTCCTCCTAACCTTCTACCCCTCCTCACCTTCTACCCCCTCCTCACATTTTACCTCCTCCTCACCTTCTACCTCCTCCTCACCACCTTCCACCTCCTCCTCACATTCTACCTCCTCCTCACCACCTTCCACCTCCTCCTCACCTTCTACCTCCTCCTCACCACCTTCCACCTCCTCCTCACCTTCTACCTCCTCCTCACCTTCTACCTCCTGCTCACCTTCTACCTCCTCTTAACCTTCTACCTCCTCCTCACCTTCTACCTCCTCACCTTCTACCTCCTCCTCACCACCTTCTACCTCCTCCTCACCTTCTACCTCCTCACCTTCTACCTCCTCCTCACCACCTTCTACCTCCTCCTCACCTTCTACCTCCTCACCTTCTACCTCCTCCTCACCACCTTCCACCTCCTCCTCACCTTCTACCTCCTCCTCACCTTCTACCTCCTCCTCACCACCTTCTACCACCCCCACCCCACCTTCTACCTCCTCCTCATCTCCTTCTACCTTCTCCTCAGCACCTTCTACCTTCTTCTCACCACCTTCTACCTCCTCCTCATCTCCTTCTACCTTCTCCTCAGCACCTTCTACCTTCTTCTCACCACCTTCTACCTCCTCACCACCTTCCACCTCCTCCTCACCACCTTCCACCTCCTCCTCACCTTCTACCTTCTCCTTACCACCTTCTACCTCCTCCTCACCACCTTCTACCTTCTCCTCAGCTTCTACCTCCTCCTCACCTTCTACCACCCCCTCCCCACCTTCTACCTCCTCCTCACCACCTTCTACCACCCCACCTTCTACCTCCTCCTCATCTCCTACCTTCTCCTCAGCACCTTCTACCTTCTTCTCACCACCTTCTACCGCCTCCTCCTCACCTTCTTTCTCCTCCTCACCTTCTACCTCCTCCTCACCTTCTACCTCCTGCTCACCTTATAATAATATTTTATATAGCGCCAACAGATTCCGCAGCACTGTACAATTCTGGGGGTACATACATAGACAGAAATCAGACATTACAGAGATATACATATAGTTATCCATACATGAGGAGTGAGGTCCCTGCTCGCATGCATGAGCTTACACACTATCGGGAGGGGGTTTGAGACAGTATGGCCGAGGGGCAAAGTGCATCATTGTACTTATGGTCCGGCCATCTTTATAAATGAGGCAGTGCAAGTAAGGGGGGTGAACGTGTCACCAGCCAATGCCTGCTACAGGTCTAAGTGCTACCTCCTCTTCACCTTCTACCTCCTCCTCCTCACCACCTTCTACCTCCTCTTCACCTTCTACCTCCTCCTCATCTTATAACTCCTCCTCATCACCTTCTACCATCTCCTCACCTTCTACCTCCTCCTCACCACCTTCTACCTCCTCCTCACCTTCTACCTCTTGCTCACCTTCTACCTCCTCCTCATCTTCTACCTCCTCCTCCTCCTCCTCACCACCTTCTACCTCCTCCTCACCACCTTCTACCTCCTCCTCACCACCTTCTACCTCCTCCTCAACTTCTACCTCCTCATCATCTTCTACCTCCTCATCACCTTCTTCCTCCTCCTCACCACCTTCTACCTCCTCCTCACCTTCTACCTCCTCCTCACCAACTTCTCCCTCCTCCTCCTCCTCACCTTCTACCTCCTCCTCCTCACCACCATCTACCTCTTCCTCACCACCATCTACCTCTTCCTCACCACCATCTACCTCTTCCTCACCTTCTACCCCTCTTCAACTTCTACCTCCTCCTTAACTTCTACCCCTCCTCACCTTCTACCTCCTCTTAACCTTCTAACTCCTCCTCACCTTCTACCTCCTCCTCCTCACTACCTTCTACCTTCTCCTCACCACCTTCTACCCCCTCCTCAACTTCTACCTCCTCCTCACCACCTTCTACCTCCTCCTCACCTTCTACTCCTCTTCACCTTCTACCTCCTGCTCACCTTCTACCTCCTCCTCACCTTCTACCCCTCTTCACCTTCAACCTCCTCCTCACCTTCTACCTCCTCCTCCTCACCACCATCTACCTCCTCCTCACCACCTTCTACCTCCTCCTCAACTTCTACCTCCTCCTCATCACCTTCTACCTCCCCCTCAACTTCTACCTCCTCCTCCTCCTCATTTTCTACCTCCTCCTCACCACCTTCTACCTCCTCCTGCTCACCTTCTACCTTCTCCTCACCTTCTACCTCTTACTCACCTTCTACCTCCTCCTCCTGCTCACCTTCTACCTCCTCCTGCTCACCTTCTACCTTCTCCTCACCACCTTCTACCCCCTCCTCAACTTCTACCTCCTCCTCACCACCTTCTACCTCCTCCTCACCTTCTACTCCTCTTCACCTTCTACCTCCTGCTCACCTTCTACCTCCTCCTCACTTTCTACCCCTCTTCACCTTCAACCTCCTCCTCACCTTCTACCTCCTCCTCACCTTCTACCTCTTACTCACCTTCTACTACCTCCTCCTCACCACCATCTACCTCCTCCTCACCTTCTACCTCCTCTTAACCTTCTAACTCCTCCTCATTTTCTACCTCCTCCTCACCTTCTACCTCCTCCTCACCACCTTCTACCTCCTCCTCCTCACCTTCTACCTCTTCCTCACCTTCTACCCCTCCTCACCTTCTACCTCCTCCTCCTTCTCACCTTCTGCCCCTTCTCACCTTCTACTACTCATCACCTTTTACCTCCTCCTCCTCACCTTCTACCTCCTCCTCCTCACCTTCTACCTCCTCATCCTCACCTTCTACCTCCTCCTCACCTTCTACCTCCTCCTCCTCCTCACCTTCTACCTCCTCATCCTCACCTTCTACCTCCTGCTCACCTTCTACCTCCTCCTCACCTTCTACCTCCTCCTCCTTCTCACCTTCTTCCTCCTCCTCCTCACCTTCTACCTCCTCATCCTCACCTTCTACCTCCTGCTCACCTTCTACCTCCTCTTCACCTTCTACCTCCTCCTTACCTTCTGTCCCTCCTCACCTTCTACTACTCCTCACCTTCTACCTCCTCTTCACCTTCTACCCCTCCTCACCTTCTACCTCCTTCTCACCTTCTATCACCTCTTCCTCACCTTCTACCCCTTCTCACCTTCTACCTCCTCCTCACCTTCTATCACCTCCTCACCTTTTACCTCTTCCTCACCTTCTACCTCTTCCTCACCTTCTACTACCTCCTCCTCACCTTCTACTACCTCCTCCTCACCACCTTCTACCCCTCCTCCCCTCTTACCCCCTCCTTACCTTCTACCTCCTCACCTTCTACCCCTCCTCACCTTCTACCCCTCCTCACCTTTTACCTCTTCCTCACCTTCTACCTCTTCCTCACCTTCTACTACCTCCTCCTCACCTTCTACTACCTCCTCCTCACCACCTTCTACCCCTCCTCCCCTCTTACCCCCTCCTTACCTTCTACCTCCTCACCTTCTACTACCTCCTCCTCACCTTCTACCCCTTCTCACCTTCTACCTCTTCCTCACCTTCTACCTCCTCCTCCTCACCTTCTACCTCCTCCTCCTCACCTTCTACCTCCTCCTCCTCACCTTCTACCTCCTCCTCACCACCTTCTACCTCCTCCTCCCTACCTTCTACCTCCTCCTCCTCACCTTCTACCTCCTCCTCCTCCTCACCTTCTACCTCCTCCTCACCTTCTACTACCTCCTCCTCATCTTCTACCTCCTCCTCCTCACCTTCTACCTCCTCCTCACCTTTTACCTCCTCCTCCTCACCTACCTCCTCATCCTCACATTCAACCTCCTGCTCACCTTCTACCTCCTCCTCCTCCTCACCTTCTACCTCCTGCTCACCTTCTACCTCCTCCTCACCTTCTACCTCCTCCTCACCTTCTACCTCCTGCTCACCTTCTACCTCCTCCTCACCTTCTACCCCTCCTCACCTTCTACCCCCTTCTCACCTTCTACCTCCACCTCACCTTCTACCTCCTGCTCACCTTCTACCTCCTCCTCACCTTCTACCTCCTGCTCACCTTCTACCTCCTCCTCACCTTCTACCCCTCCTCACCTTCTACCCCCTTCTCACCTTCTACCTCCACCTCACCTTCTACCTCCTGCTCACCTTCTACCTCCTCCTCACCTTCTACCTCCTGCTCACCTTCTACCTCCTCCTCACCTTCTACCTCCTCCTCCTCACCTTCTACCTCCTCCTGCTCACCTTCTACCTCCTCCTCACCTTCTACCTCCTGCTCACCTTCTACCTCCTCCTCACCTTCTACCTCCTGCTCACCTTCTACCTCCTCCTCACCTTCTACCTCCTCCTCCTCACCTTCTACCTCCTCCTGCTCACCTTCTACCTCCTGCTCACCTTCTACCTCCTGCTCACCTTCTACCTCCTCCTCATCTTCTACCTCCTCCTCCTCACCTTCTACCTCCTGCGCACCTTCTACCTCCTCCTCCTCCTCCTCACCTTCTACCTCCTCCTCACCTTGTACCTCCTGCTCACCTTCTACCTCCTCCTCACCTTCTACCTCCTGCTCACCTTCTACCTCCTGCTAACCTTCTACCCCTCCTCACCTTCTACCTCCTGCTCACCTTCTACCTCCTCCTCACCTTCTAGCTCCTCCTCACCTTTTACCTCCTGCTCACCTTCTATCTCCTCCTCACCTTCTACCTCCTCCTCACTACCTTCCACCTCCTCCTCACCTTCTACCTCCTCCTCCTCACCTTCTACCTCCTCCTCCTCACCTTCTACATCCTCCTCCTCACCTTGTACCTCCTCCTCCTCACCTTCTACTACCTCCTCCTCATCTTCTACTACCTCCTCCTCATCTTCTACCTCCTCCTCCTCACCTTCTAGCGCCTCCTCCTCACCTTCTACCTCCTCCTCACCTTCTACCTCCTCCTCACCTTCTAGCGCCTCCTCCTCACCTTCTACCTCCTCCTCACCTTCTACCTCCTCCTCACCACCTTCTACCTCCTCCTCCTCACCTTCTACCTCCTCCTCCTCACCTTCTACCTCCTCTTCACCTTCTACCTCCTCCTCCTCACCTTCTACCTCCTCCTCACCTTCTACCTCCTGCTCACCTTCTACCTCCTCCTCACCTTCTACCTCCTCCTCACCACCTTCTACCTCCTCCTCACCTTCTACCTCCTCTTCACCTTCTACCTCCTCCTCCTCCTCACCTTCTACCTCCTCCTCACCTTTTACCTCCTGCTCACCTTCTACCTCCTGCTCACCTTCTACCTCCTCTTCACCTTCTACCTCCTCTTCACCTTCTACCTCCTCCTCACCACCTTCTACCTCCTCCTCACCTTCTACCTCCTCTTCACCTTCTACCTCCTCCTCCTCACCTTCTACCTCCTCCTCACCACCCTTTACCTCCTCCTCATCTTCTACCTCCTCCTCACCACCTTCTACCTCCTCTTCACCTTCTACCTCCTCCTCACCACCTTCTACCTCCTCTTCACCTTCTACCTCCTCCTCACCACCTTCTACCTCCTCCTCACCTTCTACCTCCTCCTCACCTTCTACTACCTCCTCACCTTCTACCTCCTCCTCACCTTCTACCTCCTCACCACCTTCTACCTCCTCCTCCTCACCTTCTACCTCCTCCTCACCACCTTCTACCTCCTCCTCACCTTCTACCTCCTCCTCACCTTCTACCTCCTCCTCCTCCTCACCTTCAACCTCCTCCTCACCTTCTACTACCTCCTCCTCATCTTCTACCTCCTCCTCCTCACCTTCTACCTCCTCCTCCTCACCTTCTACCTCCTCCTCACCTTCTACCTCCTCCTCCTCACCTTCTACCTCCTCCTCACCTTCTACCTCCTCCTCACCACCTTCTACCTACTCCTCACCTTCTACCTCCTCCTCACCACCTTCTACCTCCTCCTAACCTTCTACCTCCTCCTCACCACCTTCTAGCTCCTCCTCACCTTTTACCTCCTGCTCACCTTCTACCTCCTCCTCATCTTCTACCTCCTCCTCACCACCTTCTACCTCCTGCTCACCTTCTACCTCCTCCTCCTCACCTTCTACCTCCTCCTTCTCACCTTGTACCTCCTCCTCACCTTCTACTACCTCCTCCTCATCTTCTGCCTCCTCCTCCTCACCTTCTACCTCCTCCTCACCTTCTACCTCCTCCTCCTCACCTTCTACCTCCTCCTCCTCACCTTCTACCTCCTCCTCACCTTCTACCTCCTCCTCACCACCTTCTACCCCTCCTCACCTTCTACCTCCTCCTCACCTTCTACCTCCTCCTCACCACCTTCTAGCTCCTCCTCACCTTCTACCTCCTCCTCACCTTCTACCTCCTCCTCCTCACCTTCTACCTCCTCCTCACCACCTTCTACCCCTCCTCACCTTCTACCTCCTCCTCCTCACCACCTTCTACCTCCTCCTCACCTTCTACCTCCTCCTCCTCACCACCTTCTACCTCCTCCTCCTCACCTTCTACCTCCTCCTCACAACCTTCTACCCCTCCTCACCTTCTACCTCCTCCTCACCTTCTACCCCTCCTCACCTTCTACCTCCTCCTCACCTTCTACCTCCTCCTCCTCACCACCTTCTACCTCCTGCTCACCTTCTACCTCCTCCTCCTCACCACCTTCTACCTCCTCCTCCTCACCTTCTACCTCCTCCTCCTCACCTTCTACCTCCTCCTCACAACCTTCTACCCCTCCTCACCTTCTACCTCCTCCTCACCTTCTACCTCCTCCTCCTCACCACCTTCTACCTCCTCCTCACCTTCTACCTCCTCCTCCTCACCACCTTCTACCTCCTCCTCACCTTCTACCTCCTCCCCACCTCCTTCTTTCTCATCATGGAAAGATCCAGCTGATTTTCTGACTGCTCATCGGCTGATCCCTGATCAGGACACTTTGGGGACATTTTTGATGTGTGGGTGGTCTGATCTGTGGCACGGCGTGGACGGGTGGGGAGTCAGTACAGAGACAAGGACTTTCCACTGACTGATGGCAGCACCATATAATGAGTCCTGCTCTGTAATATTATTATCCAGGGGATGAATGAGGACACTGTGCGGAGATGAGCGTCATACTGACAGCATCCACTTATCTGCCCATCATGTGATCACCAGTCATCTAATGTCCTCCAGGGCAGCGATGAGGAGGAGGAATGAACATAACAAGAAGAGGAGACCAAGACGATGGCAGATAGGGCAATTATCCTGTATATACTGTATATAATATATATGTACAGCTGGTATAACCTGGGTATATACTGTATATAATTATATATATATACAGCTGGTATAACCTGGGTATATACTGTATATAATTATATATGTACAGCTGGTATAACCTGGGTATATACTGTATATAATTATATATATATACAGCTGGTATAACCTGGGTATATACTGTATATAATTATATATGTACAGCTGGTATAACCTGGGTATATACTGTATATAATTATATATATATACAGCTGGTATAACCTGGGTATATACTGTATATAATTATATATGTACAGCTGGTATAACCTGGGTATATACTGTATATAATTATATATATGTACAGCTGGTATAACCTGGGTATATACTGTATATAATTATATATGTACAGCTGGTATAACCTGGGTATATACTGTATATAATTATATATATATACAGCTGGTATAACCTGGGTATATACTGTATATAATTATATATGTACAGCTGGTATAACCTGGGTATATACCCTATATAATAATATATATACAGCTGGTATAACCTGGGTATTTACTGTATATAATTATAGATGTACAGCTGGTATAACCTGGGTATATACTGTATATAATTATATATGTACAGCTGGTATAACCTGGGTATATACTGTATATAATTATATATGTACAGCCGGTATAACCTGGGTATATACCCTATATAATAATATATATACAGCTGGTATAACCTGGGTATCTACTGTATATAATTATAGATGTACAGCTGGTATAACCTGGGTATATACTGTATATAATTATATATATACAGCTGGTATACCCTGGGTATATACTGTATATAATTATATATGTACAGCTGGTATACCCTGGGTATATACTGTATATAATTATATATGTGCAGCTGGTATAACCTGGGTATATACTGTATATGTATACTGTACATAAAAAAAGAGTTAGAGAAGACCTATAGGCCGACAGGAATTGTTCATAAATATCCCCACCTGGCATTCAGCACTTGTGGTGTTTCAGTCCTCCTTGTCCCTCAGGTGCTTTGCTCCGCCAGGTTGCCCACCTCCATGATAGGTATGTGTGTTTTTTTTCTTTTTTTCAGGACATTACCGGTGCGGGGTCCCGGTAGAAGATCAGATTGTATCATGTATCATGTGTCAGTGTGTCATATGTCATATGTCATATGTCATATGTCTCCATACCTCGCGTGTCAGTGTGTCATATGTCATGTGTCTCCATACATCATGTGTCAGTATGTCATATGTCATATGTCTCCATACCTCGCGTGTCAGTGTGTCATATGTCATGTGTCTCCATACATCATGTGTCAGTGTGTCATATGTCATGTGTCTCCATACATCATGTGTCAGTGTGTCATATGTCATGTGTCTCCATACATCATGTGTCAGTGTGTTATGTCATGTGTCTCCATACATCATGTGTCAGTGTGTCATATGTCATATGTCTCCATACCTCGCGTGTCAGTGTGTCATATGTCATGTGTCTCCATACATCATGTGTCAGTGTGTCATATGTCATGTGTCTCCATACATCATGTGTCAGTGTGTCATATGTCATGTGTCTCTATACGTCATGTGTCAGTGTGTCATATGTCATATGTCTCCATACCTCGCGTGTCAGTGTGTCATATGTCATGTGTCTCCATAGGTTGTGTGTCAGTGTGTCATATGTCTCCATACCTCGCGTGTCAGTGTGTCATATGTCATGTGTCTCTATACGTTGTGTCAGTGTGTCATATGTCATGTGTCTCCATACGTTGTGTCAGTGTGTCATATGTCTCCATACCTCGCGTGTCAGTGTGTCATATGTCATATGTCTCCATACGTCGTGTCAGTGTGTCATATGTCATATGTCTCCATACCTCGCGTGTCATTGTGTCATATGTCATGTGTCTCCATACATCATGTGTCAGTGTGTCATATGTCATGTGTCTCCATACATCATGTGTCAGTGTGTCATATGTCATGTGTCTCTATACGTCATGTGTCAGTGTGTCATATGTCATATGTCTCCATACCTCGCGTGTCAGTGTGTCATATGTCATGTGTCTCCATACGTTGTGTCAGTGTGTCATATGTCATGTCTCCATACGTCATGTGTCAGTGTGTCATGTCATATGTCTCCATATCTCACGTGTCAGTGTGTCATTTATCATGTGTCTCCATACCTCGCGTGTCAGTGTGTCATATATCATGTGTCTCCATACGTCATGTGTCATGTGTCTCCATACCTCGCGTGTCAGTATGTCAGTTTTCATGATTACGTGTATTGATGCTCTGTAGCTTATGTATAATAATGTTTTATACCATTGCTTACACTAGAGCGCTGTCCCAGTTTGCAGCTTTCGATGCGCCTATATATCTATATTAGCCAGTGCAGGGTCCTTGCATAGATGCAGGTTATTGTACCGGTGCAGGGTCCCGGTGTTATTCACTGCTTGTTCCGGTTCGGTCCTGGTTTCGGTGTTGTAATATGCGCATTATGCAGACACATTAGCTGGTGCGGGGTCCTGGTTGCGGTGTTGTAATATGCGCATTATGCAGACACATTTGCCGGTGCGGGGTCCTGGTTGCGGTGTTATGATAGCGCATTATACAGACACATTAGCTGGTGCGGGGTCCCGGTTGCGGTGTTGTAATATGCGCATTATGCAGACACATTAGCTGGTGCAGGGTCCTAGTTGCGGTGTTGTAATATGCGCATTATGCAGACACATTAGCTGGTGCGGGGTCCCGGTTGCGGTGTTGTAATATGCACATTATACAGACACATTAGCCGCTGCAGGGTCCCAGTTGCGGTGTTGTAATATGCGTATTATGCAGACACATTCGCTGGTGCGGGGTCCCGGTTGTGGTGTTGTAATATGCGTATTATGCAGACACATTAGCTGGTGCGGGGTCCTGGTTGCGGTGTTGTAATATGCGCATTATGCAGACACATTAGCTGGTGCGGGGTCCTGGTTGCCGTGTTGTGATATGCGCATTATACAGACACATTAGCTGGTGCGGGGTCCTGGTTGCGGTGTTGTAATATGCGCATTATGCAGACACATTAGCTGGTGCGGGGTCCTGGTTGCGATGTTGTAATATGCGCATTATGCAGACACATTAGCCGGTGCGGCTCCTGGTTGCCGTGTTGTGATATGCGCATTATACAGACACATTAGCCGGTGCGGCGTCCCGGTTGCAGTGTTGTAATATGCGCATTATACAGACACATTAGCTGGTGCGGGGTCCTGGTTGCGGTGTTGTAATATGCGCATTATGCAGACACATTAGCTGGTGCGGTATCCTGGTTGCGATGTTGTAATATGCGCATTATGCAGACACATTAGCCGGTGCGGGGTCCTGGTTGCGGTGTTGTGATATGCGCATTATACAGACACATTAGCCGGTGCGGGGTCCCGGTTGCGGTGTTGTAATATGCGCATTATGCAGACACATTAGCAGGTGCGGGGTCCTGGTTGCGGTGTTATAATAGCGCATTATACAGACACATTAGCTGGTGCGGGGTCCTGGTTGCGGTGTTGTAATATGCGCATTATACAGACACATTAGCTGGTGCGGGGTCCCGGTTGCGGTGTTGTAATATGCGCATTATGCAGACACATTAGCTGGTGCGGGGTCCTGGTTGCGGTGTTGTAATATGCGCATTATACAGACACATTAGCTGGTGCGGGGTCCTGGTTGCCGTGTTGTGATATGCGCATTATGCAGACACATTAGCTGGTGTGGGGTCCTGGTTGCGGTGTTGTAATATGCGCATTATGCAGACACATTAGCCGGTGCGGGGTCCCGGTTGCGGTGTTATGATAGCGCATTATACAGACACATTAGCTGGTGCGGGGTCCTGGTTGCGGTGTTGTAATATGCGCATTATACAGACACATTAGCTGGTGCGGGGTCCCAGTTGCGGTGTTGTAATATGCGCATTATACAGACACATTAGCCGGTGCGGCGTCCCGGTTGCAGTGTTGTAATATGCGCATTATACAGACACATTAGCTGGTGCGGGGTCCTGGTTGCGGTGTTGTAATATGCGCATTATGCAGACACATTAGCTGGTGCGGTATCCTGGTTGCGATGTTGTAATATGCGCATTATGCAGACACATTAGCCGGTGCGGGGTCCTGGTTGCGGTGTTGTGATATGCGCATTATACAGACACATTAGCCGGTGCGGGGTCCCGGTTGCGGTGTTGTAATATGCGCATTATGCAGACACATTAGCCGGTGCGGGGTCCTGGTTGCAGTGTTATGGTAGCGCATTATACAGACACATTAGCTGGTGCGGGGTCCTGGTTGCGGTGTTGTAATATGCGCATTATACAGACACATTAGCTGGTGCGGGGTCCCGGTTGCGGTGTTGTAATATGCGCATTATGCAGACACATTAGCTGGTGCGGGGTCCTGGTTGCGGTGTTGTAATATGCGCATTATACAGACACATTAGCTGGTGCGGGGTCCTGGTTGCCGTGTTGTGATATGCGCATTATGCAGACACATTAGCTGGTGTGGGGTCCTGGTTGCGGTGTTGTAATATGCGCATTATGCAGACACATTAGCCGGTGCGGGGTCCCGGTTGCGGTGTTATGATAGCGCATTATACAGACACATTAGCTGGTGCGGGGTCCTGGTTGCGGTGTTGTAATATGCGCATTATACAGACACATTAGCTGGTGCGGGGTCCTGGTTGCGGTGTTGTAATATGCGCATTATGCAGACACATTAGCTGGTGCGGGGTCCTGGTTGCGGTGTTGTAATATGCGCATTATGCAGACACATTAGCTGGTGCGGGGTCCTGGTTGCGGTGTTGTAATATGCGTATTATGCAGACACATTAGCTGGTGCGGGGTCCTGGTTGCGGTGTTGTAATATGCGCATTATGCAGACACATTAGCCGGTGCGGGGTCCCGGTTGCGGTGTTGTAATATGCGCATTATGCAGACACATTAGCCGGTGCGGGGTCCCGGTTGCAGTGTTGTAATATGCGCATTATACAGACACATTAGCTGGTGCGGGGTCCCGGTTGCGGTGTTGTAATATGCGCATTATACAGACACATTAGCTGGTGCGGGGTCCCGGTTGCGGTGTTGTAATATGCCCATTATGCAGACACATTAGCCGGTGCGGGGTCCTGGTTGCGGTGTTATGATAGCGCATTATGCAGACACATTAGCTGGTGCGGGGTCCTGGTTGCGATGTTGTAATATGCGCATTATGCAGACACATTAGCTGGTGCGGGGTCCTGGTTGCGATGTTGTAATATGCGCATTATACAGACACATTAGCTGGTGCGGGGTCCTGGTTGCGGTGTTATGATAGCGCATTATACAGACACATTAGCTGGTGCGGGGTCCTGGTTGCGGTGTTGTAATATGCCCATTATGCAGACACATTAGCCGGTGCGGGGTCCTGGTTGCGGTGTTATGATAGCGCATTATACAGACACATTAGCTGGTGCGGGGTCCTGGTTGCGGTGTTGTAATATGCGCATTATACAGACACATTAGCTGGTGCGGGGTCCTGGTTGCGGTGTTGTAATATGCGCATTATGCAGACACATTAGCTGGTGCGGGGTCCTGGTTGCGGTGTTGTAATATGCGCATTATGCAGACACATTAGCTGGTGCGGGGTCCTGGTTGCGGTGTTGTAATATGCGTATTATGCAGACACATTAGCTGGTGCGGGGTCCCGGTTGCAGTGTTGTAATATGCGCATTATACAGACACATTAGCTGGTGCGGGGTCCCGGTTGCGGTGTTGTAATATGCGCATTATACAGACACATTAGCTGGTGCGGGGTCCCGGTTGCAGTGTTGTAATATGCGCATTATACAGACACATTAGCTGGTGCGGGGTCCCGGTTGCGGTGTTGTAATATGCGCATTATACAGACACATTAGCTGGTGCGGGGTCCCGGTTGCGGTGTTGTAATATGCCCATTATGCAGACACATTAGCCGGTGCGGGGTCCTGGTTGCGGTGTTATGATAGCGCATTATGCAGACACATTAGCTGGTGCGGGGTCCTGGTTGCGGTGTTGTAATATGCGCATTATACAGACACATTAGCTGGTGCGGGGTCCCGGTTGCGGTGTTGTAATATGCGCATTATGCAGACACATTAGCTGGTGCGGGGTCCTGGTTGCGATGTTGTAATATGCGCATTATGCAGACACATTAGCCGGTGCGGGGTCCTGGTTGCGGTGTTGTGATATGCGCATTATACAGACACATTAGCTGGTGCGGGGTCCCGGTTGCGGTGTTATGATAGCGCATTATGCAGACACATTAGCTGGTGCGGGGTCCCGGTTGCGGTGTTGTAATATGCGCATTATACAGACACATTCGCTGGTGCGGGGTCCTGGTTGCGGTGTTGTAATATGCGCATTATGCAGACACATTAGCCGGTGCGGGGTCCTGGTTGCGGTGTTATGATAGCGCATTATACAGACACATTAGCTGGTGCGGGGTCCTGGTTGCGGTGTTGTAATATGCGCATTATGCAGACACATTAGCTGGTGCGGGGTCCTGGTTGCGGTGTTGTAATATGCGTATTATGCAGACACATTAGCTGGTGCGGGGTCCTGGTTGCGGTGTTGTAATATGCGCATTATGCAGACACATTAGCCGGTGCGGGGTCCCGGTTGCGGTGTTGTAATATGCGCATTATGCAGACACATTAGCCGGTGCGGGGTCCCGGTTGCAGTGTTGTAATATGAGCATTATACAGACACATTAGCTGGTGCGGGGTCCCGGTTGCGGTGTTGTAATATGAGCATTATACAGACACATTAGCTGGTGCGGGGTCCTGGTTGCGGTGTTGTAATATGCGCATTATGCAGACACATTAGCTGGTGTGGGGTCCCGGTTGCGGTGTTGTAATATGCGCATTATGCAGACACATTAGCTGGTGCGGGGTCCCGGTTGCGGTGTTGTAATATACGCATTATACAGACACATTAGCTGGTGCGGGGTCCCGGTTGCAGTGTTGTAATATGCGCATTATGCAGACACATTAGCTGGTGCGGGGTCCTGGTTGCGATGTTGTAATATGCGCATTATGCAGACACATTAGCCGGTGCGGGGTCCTGGTTGCGGTGTTATGATAGCGCATTATACAGACACATTAGCTGGTGCGGGGTCCCGGTTGCGGTGTTGTAATATGCGCATTATGCAGACACATTAGCTGGTGCGGGGTCCCGGTTGCAGTGTTGTAATATACGCATTATACAGACACATTAGCTGGTGCGGGGTCCCGGTTGCAGTGTTGTAATATGCGCATTATGCAGACACATTAGCTGGTGCGGGGTCCTGGTTGCGATGTTGTAATATGCGCATTATGCAGACACATTAGCCGGTGCGGGGTCCTGGTTGCGGTGTTGTGATATGCGCATTATACAGACACATTAGCTGGTGCAGGGTCCCGGTTGCGGTGTTATGATAGCGCATTATGCAGACACATTAGCTGGTGCGGGGTCCTGGTTGCGGTGTTGTAATATGCGCATTATACAGACACATTAGCTGGTGCGGGGTCCTGGTTGCGGTGTTGTAATATGCGCATTATGCAGACACATTAGCCGGTGCGGGGTCCTGGCTGCGGTGTTATGATAGCGCATTATACAGACACATTAGCTGGTGCGGGGTCCCGGTTGCGGTGTTGTAATATGCGCATTATGCAGACACATTAGCTGGTGCGGGGTCCTGGTTGCGGTGTTGTAATATGCGCATTATGCAGACACATTAGCTGGTGTGGGGTTCCGGTTGCGGTGTTGTAATATGCGCATTATGCAGACACATTAGCCGGTGCGGGGTCCTGGTTGCGGTGTTGTAATATGTGCATTATACAGACACATTAGCTGGTGTGGGGTCCCGGTTGCGGTGTTGTAATCGACGAGGTGACTGACCCGAGCTGGGTGGATAAGCCTAGTGAAGACCGTGCTTCTGAGGGGGGGCAAGTTCACCCACAGGAGCGGTTGGAAGAGGAAGAGGGGTGGGCAGAGGGAGGAGCAGGGGCAGAGAGAGTAGATCAGCAACTGTTTCACAGAGTCAAACTCTGAAGGGAAGCGCAAGTACATTGCCACTCACCCGCATGCACAAGCCCTAAATGTGCACATAGGCAAACTGCTGAGCCTGGAGATGCTGCCCTATCGGCTGGTAGAGACAGAGGCTATTAGGAACATCATGGCGGTGGCTGCCCCTCGGTACTCTGTCCCCAGCAGCCACTACTTTTCACGGTGTGCCGTCCCAGCCCTACACCAGCACATGTCAGATAACATCATCCGTGCCCTGACCAACGCAGTCAGCGACAAGGTCCACCTAACCACGGACACGTGGACAAGTGCTGGCGGGCAAGACACTATATCTCCCTGATGGCACATTGGGTCAACTTGGTGGAGGCTGGGACAGAGTCTGACCCTGGTTCCGCTCATGTGCTGCCCACACAGAGGATTGCGGGGCCTACCTCGGTCATGATTTGTATACTTTTTCTCCTCCGTTTCTTCTTCCTCCTCTCTATTACCCTCCACGAGCACGCCGCCTCCATCTCGTAGCATCAGCAGTGTGGTGGGTAAGCGCCAACAGGCGTTGTTGAAACTGCTGAGCTTAGGCGACAAGAGGCACGCGGCCCAGGAGCTGTTGCAGGGCATCACGGAGCCTCAAACCAGGCATGGTTGTGTGTGACAATGGGCGGAACCTGGCGGCGGCCTCACATATGTACCATGCCTGGCCCACATGTTCAACCTACCCCAATTTGGCTGACTTGCTCACCAAGGTGAGGCGCATCTGTGCACATTTCCGCAAGTCAACCACGGATGCTGCCCCCCTTAGGGCAGTGCAAAGGTGCTTGCAACTGCCGGCTCAGACTGCTGTGCGACGTGCCCACGCGGTGGAATTCTACCTTCCAGATGGTAGCCAGGGTTTACCAGCAACGCAGAGCCATTGTGGAATGTCAGATGTCAACCTCGGTTCAAAGCGGTAGTCAGGTCAGTCAGCTACCTCAAATCTACGATGAGGAGTGCACGTGGATGTCTGCTATCTCTCAGGTACTGGGCCCCTTTGAGGAGTCAACACAGATGGTCAGCGGTGATGCCGCCATCATCAGTCTCATCATCCCGCTGCTGTGTCTGCTTCAAACCTCCCTGCTCAGCCTGAAGTCTGAAACTTTGCCTTCGTCTCAGGAGACGGGTGAAGAACATCCGCCACTAGATAGCCAGACCACCCTGACGTCAGTTTCTCACCACCGAGTAGAGGATGAGGAGGATGAAGAAGAGGAGGAAGAGGAGCAGACTGCTGCCGTTACTGAAGAGGGTACCCATGCTCAATCCTTAGTTGTTGAGCGTTTATGGCCTGAAGAGGGTGAGGAGGAGGAGGAGGAAATTGAGGCTAGTCAGGAGAGGGAGTTCTTGCGTGTTGGGACCCTGACGCACATGGCTGACTTTATGTTAGGCTGTCTTTCCCGTGACCCTCGTATTAAAAAATTTTTTGACAACACAGATTACTGGCTGTTCACCCTCCTGGACCCTCGGTACAAACACAACTTTCCCACTCTCATTCCTGCCGAGGAACGCAGTATGAGAGTGAATCAATATCAACAGGCCCTGGTGCAGAAGCTGAAAATGTACTCCCCATCTGACACCACTAGCGCCAGAGGACGTAGTTCTGTGGGCCAAAGAGCGGGGAGAGGAGCGGTGGAGCAGGAAGCTTGTCAAGGGGCAGGGGAACACTCTCCAAGGTCTTTGAGTTTCATGGCACCCCAGCAAGACTGTCACCCGTCCCCAGTCTAGACAGAGTAGGGGGGAAGCCTTCATGAAGATGGTGAGGGAGTACCTTGCTGAGCATACCACCGTCCTTCACGATCACTCTGCTACCTACAACTACTGGGTTTCAAAGCTGGATACGTGGCTCCAACTGGCGCTTTACGCCTTCGAGGTGCTGGCCTGCCCTGCCGCTAGCGTGTTGTCAGAGCGGGTCTTCAGTGCAGCTGGTGCCATCATCACTGATAAGCGCACCCGCCTGTCCACTGACAGCGCTGACACGCTGACGTTTATAAAAATGAACAAAGCCTGGATTTCAATTGAATTTAACTGTCCACCCGGGGTAAGCAGCTACCCATGAAGATTCTTGGTATCTCCTCTCCTCCTCCTCCTCTTTCTACAATTCTCAGCCAACTGCCAAGTCTTCTTCCGCCATGCAGGGTCTGGCCTAATTATTGGGAGGCTCAATTGCTTCCTCACTCCTAATGGTTCTCTGTGTCCTCACTGCCTGACGTCACACTACGTCTGCAGAGGAGCAGGACTGGTTGCCGGGGGCCCGCCGATCGCACCCCCGCCAACCAGCCTGCTGTTTTATTTTATTTTTTTTTTGTCTAGCCGTGGCCGGGGCCTCACCGCCCCCGGTCGAGAGGCATCAAGTGTACCCTTGATGGTGAGTGCTGACCGACAGCTGGCCTAGCCAGTTAGCTGTCAGCACCCGGGTTCATGTCCACTACATATCCCAGCCCCTGGCCTCACTCCAATTTTTGGGAGGCTCACTTGCTTCCTCACTGACTTGTAATGGTTCTCTGTGTGCTCAATGCCATGCTAGGTCTGGTATAATTTTTGGAAGGCTGACTGGCTACCGCTTCTATCTTGTTCACTCTGTCCTCACCGCTATGCTGTGTCAGTCTGAATTTTTGGGTGGTTCATGATATGCTACCTCTGTTTTAATGGTTCCCCGTGTTCTCAAATTCCAGGGCCTCTAAAGAAGACTATATTGTTCTCTGTGTCCTCACTGCCTGACGTCACACTACGTCTGCAGAGGAGCGGGACTGGTTGCCGGGGGCCCGCCGATCCCGCCCCCGCCAACCAGCCTGCTGTTTTATTTTTATTTTTTTTGTCTAGCCGTGGCCGGGGCCTCACCACCCCTGGTTGAGAGGCATCAAGTGTACCCTTGATGGTGAGTGCTGACAACTGGCCTAGCCAGTTAGCTGTCAGCATCCGGGTTCATGTCCACTACATATCCCAGCCCCTGGACTCACTCCAATTTTTGGGTGGACTCACTTGTAATGGCTCTCTTTGTCTGACCTAATTTTTGGGAGGCTCACTAGCTTCCTCACTCACTTGTAATGGTTCTCTGTGTGTTCAAGGCCCTGCAGTGTCTGGCCTAGTTTTAGAGAGCCTCACTAGGTGTGCCTGCCCTTGCCTCCTTTTTGCTGGCCCTTAACTGGCATCCATGTTGACTGCCCTTGCCTCCTTTTTGCTGGGCCTTTACTGGCATCCATGTTGACTATTGATGGGCCTTAACTGGCATCCATGTTGACTACTGCTGGGCCTGCTCTTGCCTCCTTTTTGCTGGGCCTTAACTGGCATCCATGTTAACTATTGCTGGGCCTTTACTGGCATCCATGTTAACTATTGCTGGGCCTTAACTGGCATCCATGACTACTGCTCTGCCTGCCCTTGTTTTTTTTTTTATTATTTGTATAGCGCACTCAGATTCCGCAGCGCTTCACCTATCTGTATGTTTTTGGGTGTGGGAGGAAACTGGAGTAAGCGGAGGAAACCCACGCAAACACGGAGAGAACATGCAAACTTTTTGCAGATGTTGTCCTTGGTCGTCTTTGAACCCAGGACTCCAGCGCTGCAAGGCTACAGTGCTAACCACTGAGCCACCGTGCTGTCCTTGTCTCCATGTTGGCTACTGCTGGGCCTTTACTGGCATCCATGTTGACTACTGCTGACTACTGCGGTGCCTGCCCTTGCCTCCATGTTGGCTACTGCTGGGCCTTTACTGGCATCCATGTAGACTACTGCTGGGATAAACTAATAAGAGAGGTAAAAGGCTGCATGGAGTCTAAACAGTCTGACAGTCAAGACCAAGACAAGGATATCCCAAAGAAAAGGTCCACTGTTCTGCCAGGTCATCAGGTTCTAAAGACGGTTATGCAAAAGGAATGGGGCAGACCAGATAAAAGATTGGATCTAGGGTCCCGATTTAAAGCTGTGTGCAAACTGGACCCAGAGGAGTCTGAGGCCTGGGAAGGCCCTTGTAAGGTGGACCCAGTGGAGTCTGAGGCCTGGGAAGGGCCTAGTAAGGTTAACCCAGCGGAGTCTGAGGCCTGGGAAGGCCCTTGTAAGGTGGACCCAGCAGAGTCTGAGGCCTGGGAAGGGCCTAGTAAGGTGGACCCAGCGGAGTCTGAGGCCTGGGAAGGCCCTTGTAAGGTGGACCCAGCAGAGTCTGAGGCCTGGGAAGGGCCTAGTAAGGTGGACCCAGCGGAGACTGAGGCCTGGGAAGGGCCTAGTAAGGTGGACCCAGCTGAGTCTGAGGCCTGGGAAGGGCCTAGTAAGGTGGACCCAGCTGAGTCTGAGGCCTGGGAAGGGCCTAGTAAGGTGGACCCAGCGGAGTCTGAGGCCTGGGAAGGGCCTAGTAAGGTGGACCCAGCGGAGTCTGAGGCCTGGGAAGGGCCTAGTAAGGTGGACCCAGCAGAGTCTGAGGCCTGGGAAGGGCCTAGTAAGGTGGACCCAGCTGAGTCTGAGGCCTGGGAAGGGCCTAGTAAGGTGGACCCAGCAGAGTCTGAGGCCTGGGAAGGGCCTAGTAAGGTGGACCCAGCTGAGTCTGAGGCCTGGGAAGGGCCTAGTAAGGTGGACCCAGCGGAGTCTGAGGCCTGGGAAGGGCCTAGTAAGGTGGACCCAGCGGAGTCTGAGGCCTGGGAAGGGCCTAGTAAGGTGGACCCAGCAGAGTCTGAGGCCTGGGAAGGGCCTAGTAAGGTGGACCCAGCTGAGTCTGAGGCCTGGGAAGGGCCTAGTAAGGTGGATCAAGTCATTGTGAAACTTGCTGAAAAATCCTTTTTTCCTGGTGAAGACGCAGCAACCTTAAAGGATGCCACGGACAGAAAGGCTGACACTTTTCTAAAAGGAAGCCATGTGAGTCCCGCCTCATTGAACAAAGCCAGTCTCTCCTCAGTGCCTGTGGCTAGAGCCTTAAGGATCTGGCTTAGTCATCTGTCTGCAGACATAGAAGATGGGGTTCACCGTCAAGATTTGATGCAACAAATATCTACACTAAATATGGCAGCCGAATTTTTGTGTCATTTTTCTTTAGACACAGTCAAAATTGCAGCAAAAAATATGGCATTGGCAAATTCGGCAAGAAGAGCCATCTGGCTTAAATCCTGGTCGGGAGATGTGTCCTCAAAAAATTACTTTTGTGCACTACCCTTTGAACCTGGAAAACTTATTGGTTCAGAGTTAGACCGCTGGAGCAAAATAAAAAAGATAAGGTTCTGAACCTCCCTTCCACCTCCAGGTACAGAGGTTCCCGTTATTTTCATTACCCAAGAGGAAGAGGGACATTTCGCAGGCATCAGCCCCAGGATAGACCAGAGAGAAGGTTATGGGGAAGATATCAAGATAAGAACAAGAAAAAACAGTCAGACACAGGATTTACGAAGTCAGAGTTCTGACGCCATGCCCACTGCCAGTGTGGGGCCAGGTTCCTGAATTTTTTAGAAGCTTGGCAGGATGTTACAAGAGATCCCTGGGTGCTAAACATCGTGAGCCAAGGTTATCTTCTGGAATTTCTGCGCTTCCCGAGAGAGAGATTTCTAGCAAATCCAGCAGAAAGTCGCATATCATCTCTTCTTCAGGAATTTCTACAAAAAAAAGCACTAGAGCCAGTGCCATCAAGCGAAGGGTTTACGGGAGTATGCTCTCAGGTTTTTCTTGTCCCCAAACCCGACAACAAATGGCGTCTTATAATAGACCTGCGCTTCCTGAATCAACATCTGCAGGAAACAAAGTTCAGAATGGAGACGATAAGGTCAGTGATCGGCTTAGCTCAGCAGGGAGAATATATGGCCTCCCTCCATCTGAAGGACGCTTATTTGTACGTGCCTATCCACCCGGATTCCAGAAGATACCTCAGGGTAGCACTACAGACAAAAGCAGGTTATCTTCATTTCTGGTTCAGAGCACTCCCATTCGGCCTGTCACCAGCCCCAGAAGTTTTACAAAGATAACCATAGTGCTGGTAGCAGCCCTCAGATTACAGGGAATATTGTACCGTATCTTGCCGACTGGCTTCTGATCGCTCCATCTCCACATATCCTACAATTTCTGCAAGAGGTCGAAAAATCAAACACACTAAGGGTTCACATGACGGCAATCAGTGCGCTCACAGACGGAGTCTAGGCTAACAACTTTGCAAGGTTCTTCAAAGGACTTAAGAATTTCTGACCTAGAGTACGTCCTGCTGTCGCTTTGTGGGACTTATGTTTGGTGCTCAATAGACTTACCAGTGCTCCGCTTGAACCAATGGAGTCGACTTAAAGTGGCTAGCTTTTTAGGTACTGTTTCTCGTTGCAGTAACATCTGCCAAACGTCTCAGAGAACTTCAGGCGTTGTCTTGCCATGAGCCCTTGACAAAGTTCTTGCCTGATGGTGCACGTCTCAGGACAGTCCCGTCTACAGCAAATATTAACTGTCAGCTGTTTCTTCCTGATTTCGCTCCTACTTCTGCATCTGAGGAAGAGGCTCGGCTGCACCTGCTTCATGTGGAAAGATCCTTGAAATACTATTGGTCTCGTGTTCAAGAGTTTCGTAAAGATGAGAATCTTTTTGTGCTGTTCGCTGGGTCAAGAAAAGGCTGTAAAGCTTCCAAAGACTCTTTAGCTTGATGAATAAGGTGTAATATATCAGAGGCATATCTTGCCGAGAACCACCTCATCCTCTAAGGGCCCATGCCACCCCGTGGGCTGAGAGACAGCAAGTCCCTGTGATGGCCATATGGAATGCTCCATTATAGGCTGGACATCAAGGCGGGTGGCTCAATTACCTATGGCATATCCATCTCTCTGTTATCTATGGCATATCCATCCCACTGTAACCTATGGCATATCCATCCCTCTGTTATCTATGGCATATCCATCCCACTGTTACCTATGGCATATCCATCCCACTGTTACCTATGGCATACCCATCCCCAGTGGCGGTCTTTGGCACCAAGCACCCCAAGCGATCGCTTGAGGCCCCCAACATCCAGGGGGGCCCCCACGCCCTGCTCTTGTGCTCAAGACCGCTGGACAGGGCCGCTGCCCCGCTCACTGCTGCCATCTGAACTGTAACTATGAGCACTCATAATGAGCGCTCATAGTTACATACAGCAGCACTGACAGGGCGGGAGACATTGGCTCCCTTCCTGTCGGTCACTCTTGTGGCTGCAGGAAGTGTTTTCCCTGCATCGGCGCCAGGACAAGGGGAGTGCGGCCTCTTGTGATCGCAGGGAAAACCCTTCCTGCAGCCACAAGAGTGAAGAGAAGAGGAGACGCCCGGACCCAGGTGAGTATAAGTGTTTGTTTTATTGTGTTATATACTATATGGGAGGGAGAGCACACAGGGGTCTGTTTAACTGGGGGATCGCACATCGGAGGTCTATATAAATGGGGGGAAGCACACAGGAGGGCTATTTAACAGGGGGAGCACACATGGGAGCTATAGACTACTGGGGCTTCACAGAGGGGTCTATATACTACTGGGGGGCAGCTCACAGGGGGTCTATATACTACTTGGGGCAGCAGAATGGGGTCTATATACAACTTGGAGAGCACACAGGAGGTCTATATCCAAGTGGGGGAGCACACAGGGGTCTATATACTACTGGTGGGGCACACAGGGGGTCTATATACTACTGGGGGAACATACAGGGGGTCTATATACTACTTGTGAGGCACACAGGTGGTCTATATATAACTGGGGGAGCACACAGGGGTCTGTATACTACTGAGGCAGCACACAAGGGGTCTATATAATACTGGTGGGGCACACAGTGGGTCTATATACTACTGCGGGAACCACACAGGGGGTTTATATTCTACTGGAAGAGCACACAGGGGTCTATATCCAAGCGGGGGAGCACACAGGAGGTCTATATCGAAGTGGGGGAGCACACAGGGGGGCTAAATACCCCTGAGGGAGCACACAGGGGGCCTATATACTAGTGGGGGAGCACACAGGGGTCTATATACAACTGGGGCAGCACACAGGAAGTCTATATACTTCTGGGGGAGCACACGGGGGGCTATATATAACTGGGGGAACACACAGGGGTCTATATACTACTGGGGGAAGCAAACAAGGGGTATATACTACTGGGGGCAGGACACAAGGGGTATATACTATTAGGGGCAGCACACAAGGAGTATATATTACTGGCGGTAGCGCACAAGGGGTATATACTACTGGGGGCAACACACAGCGGTCTATTGTTATGGAACGCGTGTCGAGGGGGGGGGCCCCCAGACATAACTTCGCTTGGGGCCCCAGAAATGCCAAGACCGCCCCTGCCCATCCCTCTGTTATCTATGGCATACCCATCCCTCTGTTACCTAAGGCATATCCATCCCTCTTATCTATGGCATATCCATCCCTCTGTTACCTATGGCATATCCATCCCTCTGTTACCTATGGCATATCCATCCCTCTGTTACCTATGGCATATACATCCCTCTGTTACCTATGGCATATCCATCCCTCTGTTACCTATGGCATATCCATCCCTCTGTTACCTATGGCATATCCATCCCTCTTATCTATGGCATATCCATCCCTCTGTTACCTATGGCATATCCCTCCCTCTGTTACCTATGGCATATCCATCCCTCTTATCTATGGCATATCCATCCCTCTGTTAGCTATGGCATATCCATCCCTCTGTTACCTATGGCATATCCCTCCCTCTGTTATCTATGGCATATCCATCCCTCTGTTACCTATGGCATATCCACCCCTCTGTTATCTATGGCATATCCATCCCTCTGTTATCTATGGCATATCCATCCCTCTTATCTATGGCATATCCATCCCTCTGTTATCTATGGCATATCCATCCCTCTTATCTATGGCATATCCATCCCTCTGTTACCTATGGCATATCCATCCCTCTGTTACCTATGGCATATCCCTCCCTCTGTTATCTATGGCATATCCATCCCTCTGTTACCTATGGCATATCCACCCCTCTGTTATCTATGGCATATCCATCCCTCTGTTATCTATGGCATATCCATCCCTCTTATCTATGGCATATACATCCCTCTATTATCTATGGCATATCCATCCCTCTGTTATCTATGGCATATCCATCCCTCTGTTACCTATGGCATATACATCCCTCTGTTATCTATGGCATATCCATCCCTCTGTTACCTATGGTATGTCCATCCCTCTGTTACCTATGGCATATCCATCCCACTGTTACCTATGGCATACCCATCCCTCTGTTACCTATGGCATATCCATCCCTCTGTTATCTATGGCATATCCATCCCTCTGTTATCTATGGCATATCCATCCCTCTTATCTATGGCATATCCCTCCCTCTGTTATCTATGGCATATCCATCCCTCTGTTATCTATATCAGTGATTTTCAACCTTTTTTGAACCACGGCACACTTTTTATACTTAAAAAATCCCGGGGCACACCACCAACCAAAATGGCACAAAATGACACTAAAACAGTACATATTATACATATAGTTAATAATATAGATTCTAAATGTATTTATACTCACTCAGTGTGAAACCTGGGCCTGTTTTCTTCTCCCCCTGTGCTTCTCTCCTGTGCTTCTCTCCACCATACTTCTCCCCCCTACTTCTCTCCACCATACTTCTCCCCCTGCTTCTCTCCTGTGCTTTTCTCCCCCCTACTTCTCCCCCTGCTTCTCTCCACCATACTTCTCCCCCCTGCTTCTCTCCTGTGCTTCTCTCCACCATACTTCTCCCCCTGCTTCTCTCCTGTGCTTCTCCCCCCTGCTTCTCTCCTGTGCTTCTCTCCACCATACTTCTCCCCCTGCTTCTCTCCTGTGCTTCTCCCTCCTGCTTCTCTCCTGTGCTTCTCTCCACCATACTTCTCCCCCTGCTTCTCTCCTGTGCTTCTCTCCACCATGCTTCTCTCCTGTGCTTCTCTCCACCATACTTCTCCCCCTGCTTCTCTCCTGTGCTTCTCTCCACCATACTTCTCCCCCCTTCTTCTCTCCTGTGCTTCTCTCCACGTAGCGCACCCGTTGATTGGATGCGTGCATCACGGCCCGCCGCAACGCACCACGCAACTGCCCACATTATAATCCGCCACTGATCGCAACGCATTGCTGGGGAACAAAACACAGGGGCACCATAGTTTGGGGAACTTTCCCCGCGGCACACCCGACCATGTGTCACGGCACACTAACTGGTTGAAAATCACTGACCTATGGCATATCCATCCCTCTTATCTATGGCAAATCCATCCCTCTTATCTATGGCATACCCATCCCTCTGTTACCTATGGCATACCCATCCCTCTGTTACCTATGGCATACCTATCCCTCTGTTATCTATGGCATACCCATCCCTCTGTTATCTATGGCATATCCATCCCTCTTATCTATGGCATACCCATCCCTCTGTTATCTATGGCATATCCATCCCTCTGTTATCTATGGCATATCCATCCCTCTGTTACCTATGGCATACCCATCCCTCTGTTACCTATGGCATACCCATCCCTCTGTTATCTATGGCATATCCATCCCTCTTATCTATGGCATACCCATCCCTCTGTTATCTATGGCATATCCATCCCTCTGTTATCTATGGCATATCCATCCCTCTGTTATCTATGGCATACCCATCCCTCTTACCTTTGGCATATCCATCCCTCTGTTACCTATGGCATATCCCTCCCTCTGTTATCTATGGCATATCCATCCCTCTGTTACCTATGGCATATCCACCCCTCTGTTATCTATGGCATATCCATCCCTCTGTTATCTATGGCATATCCATCCCTCTTATCTATGGCATATCCATCCCTCTGTTATCTATGGCATATCCATCCCCCTGTTATCTATGGCATATCCATCCCTCTGTTACCTATGGCATATCCATCCCTCTGTTATCTATGGCATATCCATCCCTCTGTTACCTATGGCATATCCATCCCTCTGTTACCTATGGCATTTCTATCCTTCTTATCTTTGGAATATCCATCCCTCTGTTATCTATGGCATATCCATCCCTCTGTTACCTATGGCATATCCATCCCTCTGTTACCTATGGCATATCCATCCCTCTGTTACCTATAGCATATCCATCCCTCTGTTACCTATAGCATATCCATCCCTCTGTTACCTATAGCATATCCATCCCTCTGTTACCTATAGCATATCCATCCCTCTGTTATCTATGGCATATCCATCCCTCTGTTATCTATGGCATATCCATCCCTCTGTTACCTATGGCATATCCATCCCTCTGTTATCTATGGCATATCCATCCCTCTGTTATCTATGGCATATCCATCCCTCTGTTACCTATGGCATATACATCCCTCTGTTATCTATGGCATATCCATCCCTCTGTTATCTATGGCATATCCATCCCTCTGTTATCTTTGGAATATCCATCCCTCTGTTACCTATGGCATATCCATCCCTCTTATCTATGGCATATCCATCCCTCTGTTATCTATGGCATATCCATCCCTCTGTTATCTATGGCATATCCATCCCTCTGTTATCTATGGCATATCCATCCCTCTGTTATCTATGGCATATCCCATTTGTGCTGCCGTAGACGTAGAGGAAATCGATTATTTAGTCTATGTACGGTAATTATACTTACCTCGAGTCGCAGGCAGCACACTTACCCTCCCAGTAATAGTTTTCTATGCATTCATTTTTTTGTTTTGAGTCTATTGTATTCCACAAGTGCTGAATGCCAGGTGGGGATATTTATGGACAATTCCTGTCGGCCTATAGGTCTTCTCTAACTCTTTTTTATGTAAATGGAGATCTAGGTGGACGGTCCTGGTAGGGGATCGAGAGGATCAAGGGGATCGGAAGACCCATATGTGCTGCCTACAACTCTAGGAAAGCATAATTACAGTATGTAAACTAAATAATTGCTATATGTACAGCCAGTATAACCTGGGTATCTCCTGTATATAATTATATATGTGCAGCCGGTATAACCTGGGTATATCCTGTATATAATTATATATGTGCAGCCGGTATAACCTGGGTATATCCTGTATATAATTATATATGTGCAGCCGGTATAACCTGGGTATCTCCTGTATATAATTATATATGTACAGCCGGTATAACCTGGGTATCTCCTGTATATAATTATATATGTGCAGCCGGTATAACCTAGGTATCTCCTGTATATAATTATATATGTGCAGCCGGTATAACCTTGGTATATGTGTATAATTATATATGTACAGCTGGTATAACCTGGGTATATACCAAAAATAATTATATATGTACAGCCAGTATAACCTGGGTATCTCCTGTATATAATTATATATGTACAGCTAGTATAACCTGGGGATCTCCTGTATATAATTATATATGTACAGCTGGTATAACCTAGGTATATAGTGTGTATAATTATATATGTACAGCCGGTATAACCTGGGTATATACTGTATATAATATATATGTACAGCTGGTATAACCTGGGTATATACTGTATATAATTATGTATGTACAGCCAGTATAACCTGGGTATATACTGTATATAATTATGTATGTACAGCTGGTATAACCTGGGTATATACTGTATATAATTATATATGTACAGCTGGTATAACCTGGGTATATACTGTATATAATTATATATGTACAGCTGGTATAACCTGGGTATATACTGTATATAATTATATATACACAGCTGGTATAACCTGGGTATATACTGTATCTATTATTTTCACAGCATCTAATGGACTGATCTCCATTGATTCCATTGCTCATACTATGAATGATCCAATGACTGATGTCCTAATTCAAACTACCACTTGTTCCATCCATCATGCTATAACCGATATTACCACTGATTCCATAACACCGATATTACCACTGATTCTAGGATTCAGTCCCCAACTGACTCCATGATTCATGAGACCACTGATACTGTCACTGATTTCATGATTCATGAGACCACTGATTCTACCACTGACTCGATGATTCCTGCCCCCACTGATAATACCACTGACTCCATGATTCCTGCCCCCACTGATACTACCACTGACTCCATGATTCCTGCCCCCACTGATACTACCACTGACTCCATGATTCATGAGACCACTGATACTACCACTGACTCCATGATTCCTGCCCCCACTGATACTACCACTGACTCCATGATTCCATGCCCCCACTGATACTATTACTGACTCCATGATTCCTGCCCCCACTGATACTACCACTGACTCCATGATTCCTGCCCCCACTGATACTACCACTGACTCCATGATTCCATGCCACCACTGATACTACCACTGACTCCATGATTCATGAGACCACTGATACTACCACTGACTCCATGATTCCTGCCACCACTGATACTACCACTGACTCCATGATTCATGAGACCACTGATACTACCATTGACTCCATGATTCCTGCCACCACTGATACTACCACTGACTCCATGATTCATGCCCCCACTGATACTACCACTGACTCCATAATTCATGAGACCACTGATAATACCACTGACTCCATGATTCATGCTACCACTGATACTACAACTGACTTCATGATTCCTGCCACCACTGACTCCATAATTCATGAGACCACTGATACTACCACTGACTCCATGATTCATGCCCCCACTGATACTACCACTGACTCCATGATTCCTGCCCCCACTGATACTACCACTGACTCCATGATTCCTGCCCCCACTGATACTACCACTGACTCCATGATTCCATGCCACCACTGATACTACCACTGACTCCATGATTCCTGCCCCCACTGATACTACCACTGACTCCATGATTCCATGCCCCCACCGATACTACCACTGACTCCATGATTCCTGCCCCCACTGATACTACCACTGACTCCATGATTCATGAGACCACTGATACTACCACTGAGTCCATGATTCCTGCCACCACTGATACTACCACTGACTCCATGATTCATGAGACCACTGATACTACCACTGACTCCATGATTCATGAGACCACTGATACTGCCACTGACTCCATGATTCATGAGACCACTGATACTACCACTGACTCCATGATTCCTGCCCCCACTGATACTACCACTGACTCCATGATTCATGCCCCCACTGATACTACCACTGACTCCATAATTCATAAGACCACTGATAATACCACTGACTCCATGATTCATGCCACCACTGATACTACCACTGACTCCATGATTCATGCCACCACTGATACTACCACTGACTCCATGATTCCTGCCACCACTGACTCCATGATTCATGAGACCACTGATACTACCACTGACTTCATGATTCCTGCCACCACTGACTCCATAATTCATGAGGCCACTGATAATACCACTGACTCCACGATTCATGCCACCACTGATACTACCACTGACTCCATAATTCATGAGACCACTGATACTACCACTGACTCCATGATTCATGCCACCACTGATACTACCACTGACTCCATGATTCATGCCACCACTGATACTACCACTGACTCCATGATTCATGAGACCACTGATACTACCACTGACTCCATGATTCATGAGACCACTGATACTGCCACTGACTCCATGATTCATGAGACCACTGATACTACCATTGACTCCATGATTCCTGCCACCACTGATACTACCACTGACTCCATGATTCATGCCCCCACTGATACTACCACTGACTCCATGATTCCTGCCCCCACTGATACTACCACTGACTCCATGATTCCTGCCCCCACTGATACTACCACTGACTCCATGATTCCATGCCACCACTGATACTACCACTGACTCCATGATTCCTGCCCCCACTGATACTACCACTGACTCCATGATTCCATGCCCCCACCGATACTACCACTGACTCCATAATTCATGAGACCACTGATAATACCACTGACTCCATGATTCATGCCACCACTGATACTACCACTGACTCCATGATTCATGCCACCACTGATACTACCACTGACTCCATGATTCATGAGACCACTGATACTACCACTGACTCCATGATTCATGAGACCACTGATACTGCCACTGACTCCATGATTCATGAGACCACTGATACTACCATTGACTCCATGATTCCTGCCACCACTGATACTACCACTGACTCCATGATTCATGCCCCCACTGATACTACCACTGACTCCATAATTCATGAGACCACTGATAATACCACTGACTCCATGATTCATGCTACCACTGATACTACAACTGACTTCATGATTCCTGCCACCACTGACTCCATAATTCATGAGGCCACTGATAATACCACTGACTCCACGATTCATGCCACCACTGATACTACCACTGACTCCATAATTCATGAGACCACTGATAATACCACTGACTCCATGATTCATGCCACCACTGATACTACCACTGACTCCATGATTCATGCCACCACTGATACTACCACTGACTCCATGATTCATGAGACCACTGATACTACCACTGACTCCATGATTCATGAGACCACTGATACTGCCACTGACTCCATGATTCATGAGACCACTGATACTACCATTGACTCCATGATTCCTGCCACCACTGATACTACCACTGACTCCATGATTCATGCCACCACTGATACTACCACTGACTCCATGATTCATGAGACCACTGATACTACCACTGACTCCATGATTCATGAGACCACTGATACTGCCACTGACTCCATGATTCATGAGACCACTGATACTACCATTGACTCCATGATTCCTGCCACCACTGATACTACCACTGACTCCATGATTCATGCCCCCACTGATACTACCACTGACTCCATAATTCATGAGACCACTGATAATACCACTGACTCCATGATTCATGCTACCACTGATACTACAACTGACTTCATGATTCCTGCCACCACTGACTCCATAATTCATGAGACCACTGATACTACCACTGACTCCATGATTCATGCCCCCACTGATACTACCACTGACTCCATGATTCCTGCCCCCACTGATAGTACCACTGACTCCATGATTCCTGCCCCCACTGATACTACCACTGACTCCATGATTCCATGCCACCACTGATACTACCACTGACTCCATGATTCCTGCCCCCACTGATACTACCACTGACTCCATGATTCCATGCCCCCACCGATACTACCACTGACTCCATGATTCCTGCCCCCACTGATACTACCACTGACTCCATGATTCATGAGACCACTGATACTACCACTGAGTCCATGATTCTTGCCACCACTGATACTACCACTGACTCCATGATTCATGAGACCACTGATACTACCACTGACTCCATGATTCATGAGACCACTGATACTGCCACTGACTCCATGATTCATGAGACCACTGATACTACCACTGACTCCATGATTCCTGCCCCCACTGATACTACCACTGACTCCATGATTCATGCCCCCACTGATACTACCACTGACTCCATAATTCATAAGACCACTGATAATACCACTGACTCCATGATTCATGCCACCACTGATACTACCACTGACTCCATGATTCATGCCACCACTGATACTACCACTGACTCCATGATTCCTGCCACCGCTGACTCCATGATTCATGAGACCACTGATACTACCACTGACTTCATGATTCCTGCCACCACTGACTCCATAATTCATGAGGCCACTGATAATACCACTGACTCCACGATTCATGCCACCACTGATACTACCACTGACTCCATAATTCATGAGACCACTGATAATACCACTGACTCCATGATTCATGCCACCACTGATACTACCACTGACTCCATGATTCATGCCACCACTAATACTACCACTGACTCCATTATTCATGCCACCACTGATACTACCACTGACTCCATAATTCATGAGACCACTGATAATACCACTGACTCCATGATTCATGCCACCACTGATACTACCACTGACTCCATGATTCCTGCCCCCACTGACTCCATGATTCATGCCCCCCACTGACTCCATGATTCATGCCACAACTGATACTACCACTGACTCCATGATTCATGCCCCCACTGATACTAACACTGACTCCATAATTCATGAGACCACTGATACTACCACTGACTCCATGATTCCTGCCCCCACTGATACTACCACTGACTCCATGATTCATGCCCCCACTGATACTACCACTGACTCCATGATTCATGCCACCACTGATACTACCACTGACTCCATGATTCATGAGACCACTGATAATACCACTGACTCCATGATTCCTGCCCCCACTGATACTAACACTGACTCCATAATTCATGAGACCACTGATACTACCACTGACTCCATGATTCATGAGACCACTGATAACTACCACTGACTCCATGATTCATGCCACCACTGATACTACCACTGACTCCATGATTCATGAGACCACTGATAATACCACTGACTCCATGATTCCTGCCCCCACTGATACTACCACTGACTCCATGATTCATGAGACCACTGATACTACCACTGACTCCATGATTCATGAGACCACTGATACTACCACTGACTCCATGATTCATGCCACCACTGATACTACCACTGACTCCATGATTCATGAGACCACTGATACTACCACTGACTCCATGATTCATGAGACCACTGATAACTACCACTGACTCCATGATTCATGCCACCACTGATACTACCACTGACTCCATGATTCATGAGACCACTGATAATACCACTGACTCCATGATTCCTGCCCCCACTGATACTACCACTGACTCCATGATTCATGAGACCACTGATACTACCACTGACTCCATGATTCATGAGACCACTGATACTACCACTGACTCCATGATTCATGCCACCACTGATACTACCACTGACTCCATGATTCCTGCCCCCACTGATACTACCACTGACTCCATGATTCATGAGACCACTGATACTACCACTGACTCCATAACTCATGAGACCACTGATACCACTGAATCCATGATTCCTGCCCCCACTGACTCCATGATTCATGCCACCACTGATACTACCACTGACTCCATGATTCCTGCCCCCACTGATACTAACACTGACTCCATAATTCATGAGACTACTGATACTAACACTGACTCCATAATTCATGAGATAACTGATACTACCACTGACTCCATAATTCATGAGATAACTGATACTACCACTGACTCCATGATTCCTGCGACCACTGACTCCATAATTCATGAGACCACTGATACTACCACTGACACCATGATTCATGCCCCCATTGATACTACCACTCACTCCATGATTCCTGCCCCCACTGATACTACCATTGACTCCATGATTCATGAGACCACTGATACTACCACTGACTCCATGATTCCTGCCCCCACTGATACTACCACTGACTCCATGATTCCATGCCCCCACTGATACTACCACTGACTCCATGATTCATGCCCCCACCGATACTACCACTGACTCCATGATTCCTGCCCCCACTGATACTACCACTGACTCCATGATTCATGAGACCACTGATACTACCACTGACTCCATGATTCCTGCCACCACTGACTCCATAATTCATGAGACCACTGATAATACCACTGACTCCATGATTCATGCCACCACTGATACTACCACTGACTCCATGATTCCATGCCCCCACCGATACTAACACTGACTCCATAATTCATGAGACCACTGATACTACCACTGACTCCATGATTCATGCCACCACTGATACTACCACTGACTCCATGATTCATGCCCCCACTGATACTACCACTGACTCCATAATTATCAGTGGCAGGACCACTGATAATACCACTGACTCCATGATTCATGCCACCACTGACACTACCACTGACTCCATGATTCATGCCCCCACTGATACTACCACTGACTCCATAATTCATGAGACCACTGATAATACCACTGACTCCATGATTCATGCCACCACTGATACTACCACTGACTCCATGATTCCATGCCCCCACCGATACTAACACTGACTCCATAATTCATGAGACCACTGATAATACCACTGACTCCATGATTCATGCCACCACTGACACTACCACTGACTCCATGATTCATGCCCCCACTGATACTACCACTGACTCCATGATTCATGCCAACACTGATACTGCCACTAATTCCATAATTCATTCCACCACTGATTCCATTGATCATGCCACCACTGATACTACCACTGACCCCATGCCACCATTGATAATACCACTGACTCCATGCCACCATTGATTCAATTATTCATGGCACTGCCGATACTACCACTGGTTCCATCACTGATTCCACCACTCACACTATAACCAATGCTACCATCTATACCTCTATTATCATCAATACCACCACTGATTCCCCTGATATCACCACTAATACTACCACTAATTCTCCCCGATACCACCAAGGATATTACCATAAGTTTTACCACAGATGCCACAGCTCCAGCCAGGACACACTTACGACGGTGAGAATAAGATGGCAGCCATTGTATAGCAGGCTTTATTTCATGATATAATGGGATGTTGTAACGTTATAAGAAGCGTTATGTGTTGCTGATTCTCCCTACAGTCTATACAGGGAGAAACAGATCTTGGGTCCTTCATGCGTCTGCCGCCTGCCCCGTCACATGCCTGTGGGTTTGGCCTGGCACACATGGGAACTGGTACAATCTGGTTGCGGTGTGTAAACAATTTTGAACAAGTACTCTGATCCAGTGCGGACTCCAATCAATCCAAGTTGATTCCTGGGGAAGGTTCAGACCTGCACCCCGGACTGGTCATCACTTTGTGCTGCGCTGTGGTATACTGTGGTGCCCCAAACTAAAACAGAAGAAGTGCAGGATTGTGGTGGACACAGCTACGTCATATGGTGTCACACTTACTGGGAGTGCTTGTCTGTGCTCAGCCCTTTACCTAACATTATTATTCTGGAACTTCATGGTGAATCTCCGGAAGATTGTTGGCCAAAATTATTTTAGCGACCCCTGTAGGGCTCTGCCATAGGTCTGCATAGCAGTACCGTATACTACATACAGTATAAGTCCAACTGACTGCGGCTGGAGGAGAGCGAGGAGCTGAGATGTAGCTGCATCGGTGATGCTGTCACCGTCGCTCTTGTGCCGGTTGCTCCGGTAGCCTTGATCAGACCCCTGTAGGGCTCTGCCATAGGTCTGCATAACAGTAACATATACTATATACAGTATAAGTGCAGCTGACTGCCACCGGAGGAAAGCAAAGAGCAGAGACGCAGCTGCATCGGTGGTGCCATCACCATCGCTCTCATGCTGGTTACTCCAGCAACCTTGGTCAGACCTCTGTAGGGCTTTGCCATAGGTCTGCATAGCAGTAACATATACTATATATAGTATAAGTGCAGCTGCCGGAGAAGAGCGAGGAGCAGAGACGTAGCTGTATCTGTGGTGCAGTCACCATCGCTCTTGTGCCGGTTGCTCCGGCAGCCTTGGTCGGTGGTGTACACAGTGGATATGGGCTGCTCATCGTTCTCCTTCAGATTTTTCTTGCAGCTTCAAAATCTTCAATCTCGGCAACAGACATGTAATGTGAAAATAACATGATTACTATGTGACCGGCAGAGCTCTGCTTCATCGCACAGTCCTCATCAGGGACTGTGAATATTGCGTAGCACAGGTTGAGTGAAGAGAAATGTTCCTTAGCTGAGGTCGTGTGACTGCACCGGGGCCATTATCTGCCATTGCCTTTCCCATCGCTTGTTCCCTGCTTTGCTTTGGTTGCCAGATTCGGCCCTTGCACCTTCAGTCTTTGTCCCTTTCGTGTAACGGCAGGAGTGGCTGGACACTCCCCAGGGACCTGGGCCCGCGGCTGAAGTCTGGGGGTGGGCTGTACGCGGGGAGTTGCAGCCATGGGTCTTCTCTGCCGGGATGGAGATGGGCTTTCTGTTCTGGAGAGAGACTGGCTTCGCGGTGATGCGCTCAGTGTTCGCACTGGAACCACCGGACTCTTTGGGGGGCCACGACTGACCCTCCGTACATTGTTTCTTGAAGGTATTGGACTTGAAAGAGGGGGAAGCCTCATATGTAGAGATTTAGGCTTGTGATCAGGGGAGAGCCTAGTGGTCCCGCCATGAGTTACCCGTGGAGGTTGGTATCTAGACAGGTCAGAAGAAACAGAGACCAAAGGTGAGGAGAAGGAGCAAAATATAAAGAGCAAAACAGTCACAAGGGGACAAGAATCAGGGGAGGAGACCTGTCACCACATGGAGACCGAGCAGCCATGGAGACCTGACACCACATGGAGACCGAGCATCCATGGAGACCTGACACCACATGGGGCCCGAGCAGCCATGGAGACCTGACACCACATGGAGACCGAGCATCCATGGAGACCTGACACCACATGGGGCCCGAGCATCCATGGAGACCTGACACCACATGGAGACCAAGCAGCCATGGAGACCTGCAACCACATGGAGACTGAGCATCGATGGAGACCTGACACCACATGGGGCCCGAGCCTCCATGGAGACCTGACACCACCTAGAGACCGAGCAGCCATGGAGACCTGACACCACATGGAGACCGAGCAGCCATGGAGACCTGACACCACATGGGGCCCGAGCATCCATGGAGACCTGACACCACCTAGAGACCGAGCAGCCATGGAGACCTGACACCACATGGAGACCAAGCAGCCATGGAGACCTGCAACCACATGGAGACTGAGCATCGACGGAGACCTGACACCACATGGGGCTCGAGCCTCCATGGAGACCGACACCACCTAGAGACCGAGCAGCCATGGACACCTGACACCACATGGAGACCGAGCAGCCATGGAGACCTGACACCACCTGGAGACCGAGCAGCCATGGAGACCTGACACCACCTGGAGACCGAGCAGCCATGGAGACCTGACACCTATGGGGCCCGAGCCTCCATGGAGACCTGACACCACCTAGAGACCGAGCAGCCATGGAGACCTGACACCACATGGAAACCGAGCATCCATGGAGACCTGACACCACATGGAGACCAAGCAGGCATGGAGACCTGACACCACATGGAGACTGAGCAGCCATGGAGACCTGACACCACCTGGGGACTGAGCAGCCATGGAGACCTGGCACCACCAACAAGACCCGACCATCAGCCAACTGGAGAACTCGCCCATTCAGGGGCTGATCAAGAGGACGGTGCAACTAAACTGTTAGTAGGGTACAGTGTATATATATATATATATATATATATATATATATATATATATATATACACACACACACGGGTACAGGATAAGGGTGGAGATGAGCAGTCATTAGGTACAGTATGACTATGTGAAGAGGACTGTGTATATACAGTAAGCTACTCCATGCTGGGAAGTCCATGTGAACATCCACCTTCTGGAACCGTCCAGCAATACATGTAACAGAACACAGTCTACTACAGAAGCTTCACCCAACAGAGCAAAGTAATGCTGGGGCCTCACCAAACTTACCAAGAGGATCCCAGGGCCTCATCAGACTGACCAAGAGGATCCCAGGGCCTCATCAGACTGACCAAGAGGATGCCGGGGCCTCACCAGACTGACCAAGAGGGTGCCGGGGCCTCGCCAGACTGACCAAGAGGATGCCGGGGCCTCGCCAGACTGACCAAGAGGATGCCGGGGCCTCGCCAGACTGACCAAGAGGATGCCGGGCCTCACCAGACTGACCAAGAGGATGCTGGGGCCTCCCCAGACTGACCAAGAGGATGCCGGGCCTCCCCAGACTGACCAAGAGGATGCCGGGCCTCCCCAGACTGACCAAGAGGGTGCCGGGGCCTCGACAGGCTGACCAAGAAGATGCCCGGCCTCACCAGGCTGACCAAGAGGATCCCAGGGCCTTGCCAGACTGACCTGGAGGATGCTGGGGCCTTACCATCTGTGGTGGAAGTCCATGTTAAAATAAAAACTATTGCTCAGTCTCCCCTTCATGTGTGCCCTAAACTCTGTATAACATCAAAGAAGGAACAAAACAAGTCAGTAATGTTCCTAAACCAGAGTGTGTTGCATCCCGGGAAAGGACTGTGCAGCTTATAGTCACTTTAGTGACTACTGCCTCCCCAGCAACTAGGGGTCCCTCACAGTTTGAGAAGCATTGGTCTACTGTATGTCATATTACATGGATGACTGTCCCTTTATCTTGAAGCTTTTGTTCTGATGGTGACCACCGTGGGCTGCACACAACCTCAGTACACAGACCTTTATATTGGTCTGGTGGCATCTGTCTTGTCGAAGGATCAAGACCATCTTACCTTAGGCCGGCTGCAGATTCCCTCAGTTTGCTGACACTTGGGGATGGTGGTGCCATCAACCTTAGGTCCTTCATCGGTGTGATGGGACGTGGGATCCTACTTTTCCCATACTCTTCCTTTCTCATGCACAATGGTTTCTCTTTAACGACTTTCCTGGGGACTGAGTCTTCCAGCTCAGGGGTGTCTTCTTCCGACCCCGTTGTGGACAATGTCTCAGATGTTCTCCTGCGGTCCTCACTAGATGAAGCAGACGATGAACCTGCGGAGGCCAGTCGCTGCAGTCGGATCTGCCTCTTCTCCATCACAAGGCGAGCAAGGTCCAGCTGCTTTGTTCTCTTTTGGAACCTCTCTTTGGCAGAGTAGGACATAGACTTATCTGATCCTGTGTCCTCCTCTGACAGGAATACAGGGATGCGACTCCTAAAGCGTACGCCAGAAGCCTGAGTTCGAGCCTTGCTGGTGCCATGATGGGTTTCATTAAGGCGATCGGTAGAAAGCACAATCTTTTCCTGCTCGGTGGCTTCATTCATTGGGTCTTTCTCCAGTCGATCTTCAGAGCTTCTTACTCCATTAGCTGCATGTAGATCTGGCTGATGATCTTCTGCTCCCACGTGACTTCCTGATGGTGCATAGGGTTCAATCTGAAGTATTCCCACAGCAGATGTAGTGGTTCCCCTTGCTCTCTGTGCGTCGCCCTCCTCGGCCTCCCCCATAATGGCCTCATCAAATTGTCCCAGGACTTGATGCTCCTCCAATTTCATCAACTGCCCGGTGGAAGACATGACATTTAAGTGTGTCTTTTCAGCAATGTGAACAAATGTGCGTTCGACTTTGGTAAAGGGGGAGGAGGTGGCGGCGGCTGCAGCGGCCATACAAGGTGGTTTTGGTTCTGATTTAAGTATGGAAGATAAAGTTCCTGGTTCTGACACATCTAACTGGCTGCCCATAGGTTGGGGCTTCTCTCCTTGAGGTGTGATTGCAGCAAGAGTGCCTAGGTCAAGGTCAGGCATGAGTTCATTAGTCACTGGTGACTTCTTCATGTCTCCAGGAGAAAACAGCACTAAGGTCTTGGAGCCTTCCTCTAGTTCTAGATCATTCTCAGCTGTGGAGGCTCTTCCTCGGGAATCCTTCTGGTCATCTGCCAGTAATGTAGAAGGAGCCCCTTCCTGACTCCTCTCTGTACTCTTCTGGCTTACATCACTGCTGGATCCACTGTGAAGATCTATGTCTTCCCCAAGAAACTCCGCCTCCTCTTCCTCCTCTGTCTCTTCCTCCCGGGGACATCTGCCATTGATGATAATATGGGGTTCTGGAGCATGCATAGCCGGCAGGACCACACTGGAAAAGTCCACCTTCTTCATCCTGTGGGGAACGCGTAGCAATTCTTTGCTATCTGATATGTCTTTCTTAAAGTCCTGGTAAGACAAGTTTAAAGGCACCACCTTGGGCATTCCATTAATATCAAAGTGCTTCAGGGTGAGGACCTGGAAGAGACACAAACAGAAAACGTTACAGGAACGTTGCAGTCACAACAACACAGGCCACAAAAATCACTGACAGGAGGAACGATTGTCTGTGTCTGGAGATGGTGCGGGCAGTGACAGGACTCTTCAGGAGTGTCCTACATCTCTTCAGGAGTGTCCTACATCTCTTCAGGAGGGCAGCAATGTTGTTCTCTGGTGTCGAGATATAGAAGGATCAGACAAATATTCATTTGTCGATGGAGAGTCAGGAGACCCCCATACACCTTATACTGACATCTGTCTGTGGAGAGTCAGGAGACCCCCATACACCTTATACTGACATCTGTCTGTGGAGAGTTAGGAGACCCCCATATACCTTATACTGACATCTGTCTGTAGGGAGTCAGGAGACCCCCGTACACCTTATACTGACATCTGTCTGTGGAGAGTTAGGAGACCCCCATATACCTTATACTGACATCTGTCTGTAGGGAGTCAGGAGACCCCCATACACCTTATACTGACATCATCTGACTGTGGAGCGTCAGGAGACCCCCATAAACATCATACTGACATAATTTGAGTGGGGAGCCAAGCAACCCTCACACACCTTATACTGACATCATCAGTCTGTGGAGAGTTAGGAGACCCCCATACACCTTATACTGACATCTGTCTGTGGAGAGTCAGGAGACCCCCATACACCTTATACTGACATCTGTCTGTGGAGAGTTAGGAGACCCCCATACACCTTATACTGACATCTGTCTGTGGAGAGTCAGGAGACCCCCATACACCTTATACTGACATCTGTCTGTGGAGAGTTAGGAGACCCCCATACACCTTATACTGACATCATCTGACTGTGGAGAGCCAAGAGACCCCCCCATAAACCTTATACTGACATCATCTGACTGTAGGGAGTCAGGAGACCCCCATAAACCTTATACTGACATCATCTGACTGGAGGGAGTCAGGAGACCCCCATACACCTTATACTGACATCATCAGTCTGTGGAGAGTCAGGAGACCCCCATACACCTTATACTGACATCTGTCTGTGGAGAGTTAGGAGACCCCCATATACCTTATACTGACATCTGTCTGTGGAGAATTAGGAGACCCCCATACACCTTATACTGACATAATCAGTCTGTGGAGAGTTAGGAGACCCCCATAAACCTTATACTGTTAGCTGAACCTGAAGAGGCACCTTAACAGGCAGTTGCAAAGAAATGACAAGCGAGGAGGAGATTACAGGTCTGGAGTGCAAGGAGAGGGGGGGAGGGGGGGTGTCGTGTATGAAGTACCGGCCAAGAAATGCAGCAGCAGTTTTGGAAATCTAGTAAAGGGAAGTACCCGGACCTGATGTACCAGTCCTGTATGATGGACCCTCGCATGTACCAGTCCTGTATGATGGACCCTCGCATGTACCAGTCCTGTATGATGGACCCTCGCATGTACCAGTCCTGTATGATGGACCCTCGCATGTACCAGTCCTGTATGATGGACCCTCGCATGTACCAGTCCTGTATGATGGACCCTCGCATGTACCAGTCCTGTATGATGGACCCTCGCATGTACCAGTCCTGTATGATGGACCCTCGCATGTACCAGTCCTGTATGATGGACCCTCGCATGTACCAGTCCTGTATGATGGACCCTCGCATGTACCAGTCCTGTATGATGGACCCTCGCATGTACCAGTCCTGTATGATGGACCCTCGCATGTACCAGTCCTGTATGATGGACCCTCGCATGTACCAGTCCTGTATGATGGACCCTCGCATGTACCAGTCCTGTATGATGGACCCTCGCATGTACCAGTCCTGTATGATGGACCCTCGCATGTACCAGTCCTGTATGATGGACCCTCGCATGTACCAGTCCTGTATGATGGACCCTCGCATGTACCAGTCCTGTATGATGGACCCTCGCATGTACCAGTCCTGTATGATGGACCCTCGCATGTACCAGTCCTGTATGATGGACCCTCGCATGTACCAGTCCTGTATGATGGACCCTCGTATGTACCAGTCCTGCATGATGGACTCTCACATGTACCAGTCCTGCATGATGGACCCTCGCATGTACCAGTCCTGCATGATGGACCCTCGCATGTACCAGTCCTGCATGATGGACCCTCGCATGTACCAGTCCTGCATGATGGACCCTCGCATGTACCAGTCCTGCATGATGGACCCTCGCATGTACCAGTCCTGCATGATGGACCCTCGCATGTACCAGTCCTGCATGATGGACCCTCGCATGTACCAGTCCTGCATGATGGACCCTCGCATGTACCAGTCCTGCATGATGGACCCTCGCATGTACCAGTCCTGCATGATGGACCCTCGCATGTACCAGTCCTGCATGATGGACCCTCGCATGTACCAGTCCTGCATGATGGACCCTCGCATGTACCAGTCCTGCATGATGGACCCTCGCATGTACCAGTCCTGCATGATGGACCCTCGCATGTACCAGTCCTGCATGATGGACCCTCGCATGTACCAGTCCTGCATGATGGACCCTCGCATGTACCAGTCCTGTATGATGGACCCTCGCATGTACCAGTCCTGTATGATGGACCCTCGCATGTACCAGTCCTGTATAATGAACCCTCGCATGTACCAGTCCTGTATGATGGACCCTCGTATGTACCAGTCCTGTATGATGGACTCTCCCATGTACCAGTCCTGTATGATGGACCCTCGTATGTACCAGTCCTGTATGATGGACCCTCGCATGTACCAGTCCTGTATGATGGACCCTCGTATGTACCAGTCCTGTATGATGGACCCTCGTATGTACCAGTCCTGTATGATGGACCCTCGTATGTACCAGTCCTGTATGATGGACCCTCGTATGTACCAGTCCTGTATGATGGACCCTCGCATGTACCAGTCCTGTATGATGGACCCTCGCATGTACCAGTCCTGTATGATGGACCCTCGCATGTACCAGTCCTGTATGATGGACCCTCGCATGTACCAGTCCTGTATGATGGACCCTCGTATGTACCAGTCCTGTATGATGGACCCTCGCATGTACCAGTCCTGTATGATGGACCCTCGCATGTACCAGTCCTGCATGATGGACCCTCGTATGTACCAGTCCTGTATGATGGACCCTCGTATGTACCAGTCCTGCATGATGGACCCTCGCATGTACCAGTCCTGTATGATGGACCCTCGCATGTACCAGTCCTGTATGATGGACCCTCGCATGTACCAGTCCTGCATGATGGACCCTCGTATGTACCAGTCCTGTTAAAAGAGTCATGTAAAAATAAGTCCTCTGTAAGCAAACTTTGTGTGTTCCAGTGTGAATGATCTGCGTGATCAGTGTATGTATGATGGACATGGTTGTTAGTCACAGTACACATGGTAGCTTTACACTCTTTATTATTGCATACAATACATTTCCCTTTGTTTGCGTCTATGTATAATCACCGAGAACGGCCGCTTCTCCGCCGACTTATCACCTCAGTGATTCCTTTGGATATTTAAAAAAAAATTCTAAATAATTTACAAAAGAAAAAAAGATTCCTACAAGTCCCCATTACATGACGCTGCGAGCAGAGCCACCGAGGTTAGCATGGCGGTGTGCGCCAAAACAGAGGAGCCAATCAGAATCCACCTCCTGTCAGCGATGGCGCGTCCCTCAGCCAATCAGAAGGCTACATGCACCATCTCAGGCTCGGGCACCCTCTTCGGGGGACTCTAGCTCACAGTTTACCCTCGATTGTATGAATTTTTTCCTTCCCATAAGACCTTATATGGTAAAGAAGTTACAGGTCAGCAGAACAGACATGACCGAGAAGATGGCCGCCATCGGACAAGTCGCCTCTCTGGTCACGGGGAGGCTGCCCCGCAGACCCTGTAACTTGCAGCAGCAGCAACAGTGTAAATTCAAGCTCAGAGAAGGGAGTTCTGGGTAACAGGCAGCAGATTCCCCCCCCCCCTTGAAATGAGGTCTGCATTGTACTGATATAACAGGAATCCCCCCATATAATCTCCACGTCTTCCACTGCCACCTATAGGAACATACACAGCATATAAAGTACACTGTACAGCTGGTGCCTATACACACAAGGAGTCCTCTGGAGGGTAACGGGATAGTAACAGAAGGCGTTATTGGGTGGAGTAACATGGAGTAAGGGGAGGAGATATAGGGAGGAGTTACATGGAGTAAGGGGAGGAGTTATAGGGAGGAGTTACATGGAGTAAGGGGAGGAGATATAGGGAGGAGTTACATGGAGTAAGGGGAGGAGTTACATGGAGTAAGGGGAGGAGATATAGGGAGGAGTTACATGGAGTAAGGGGAGGAGTTACATGGAGTAAGGGGAGGAGATACAGGGAGGAGTAACATGGAGTAAGGGGAGGAGTTACATGGAGTAAGGGAAGGAGATATAGGGAGGAGTTACATGGAGTAAGGGGAGGAGTTACATGGAGTAAGGGGAGGAGTTATAGGGAGGAGTTACATGGAGTAAGGGGAGGAGTTACATGGAGTAATAGGAGGAGTTATAGGGAGGAGTTACATGGAGTAAGGGGAGGAGATATAGGGAGGAGTTACATGGAGTAAGGGGAGGAGTTACATGGAGTAAGGGGAGGAGATGTAGGGAGGAGTTACATGGAGTAATAGGAGGAGATATAGGGAGGAGTTACATGGAGTAAGGGGAGGAGATATAGGGAGGAGTTACATGGAGTAAGGGGAGGGGTTATAGGGAGGAGTTACATGGAGCAAGGGGAGGAGTTATAGGGAGGAGTTACATGGAGTAAGGGGAGGAGATATAGGGAGGAGTTACATGGAGTAAGGGGAGGAGATATAGGGAGGAGTTAAATGGAGTTAGCGGAGGGGTTAAAGGGAGGAGTTACATGGAGTAATAGGAGGAGTTATAGGGAGGAGTTACATGGAGTAAGGGGAGTAGATATAGGGAGGAGTTACATGGAGTAAGGGGAGGAGTTACATGGAGTAAGGGGAGGAGATGTAGGGAGGAGTTACATGGAGTAATAGGAGGAGATATAGGGAGGAGTTACATGGAGTAAGGGGAGGAGAAAATAGGGAGGAGTTACATGGAGTAAGGGGAGGGGTTATAGGGAGGAGTTACATGGAAGAAATATAGGGAGGAGTTACATGGAGTAAGGGGAGGAGTTATAGGGAGGAGTTACATGGGGTAATAGGAGTTATAGGGAGGAGTTACATGGAGTAAGGGGAGGAGATATAGGGAGGAGTTACATGGAGTAAGAGGAGGAGATATAGGGAGGAGTTACATGGAGTAAGGGGAGGAGATATAGGGAGGAGTTACATGGAAGAGATATAGGGAGGAGTTACATGGAGTAAGGGGAGGAGTTACATGGAGTAAGGGGAGGAGTTATAGGGAGAAGTTACATGAGTAAGGGGAGGAGGTTTAGGGAGGAGTTACATGGAGTAAGGGGAGGAGATATAGGAAGGAAATACATGGAGTTAGTGGAGGGGTTAAAGGGAGGAGTTACATGGAGTAATAGGAAGAGATATAGGGAGGAGTTACATGGAGTAAGGGGAGGGGTTATAGGGAGGAGTTACATGGAGTAAGAGGCGGAGATATAGGGAGAAGTTACCTGGAGTAAGGGGAGGAGTTATAGGGAGAAGTTACCTGGAGTAAGGGGAGGAGTTATAGGGAGGAGTTACATGGAGTAAGGGGAGGAGTTATAGGGAGGAGTTACATGGAGTAAGGGGAGGAGTTATAGGGAGGAGTTACATGGAGTAAGGGGAGGAGATATAGGGAGGAGTTACATGGAGTAATAGGAGGAGATATAGGGAGGAGTTACATGGAGTAAGGGGAGGGGTTATAGGGAGGAGTTACATGGAGTAAGGGGAGGGGTTATAAGGAGGAGTTACATGGAAGAGATATAGGGAGGAGTTACATGGAGTAAGGGGAGAGGTATAGAGAGGAGTTACATAGAGTAAGGGTAGGAGTTACATGGAGTAAGGGGAGGAGATATAGGGAGAAGTTACATGGAGTAAGAGGAGGAGTTACATGGAGTAAGGGGAGGAGATATAGGGAGGAGTTACATGGAGTAAGGGGAGGAGTTACATGGAGTAAGGGGAGGAGATATAGGGAGGATTTACATGGAGTAAGGGAAGGAGATATAGGGAGGAGTTACATGGAGTAAGGGGAGGAGATATAGGGAGGAGTTACATGGAGTAAGGGGAGGAGATAAAGGGAGGAGTTACATGGAGTAAGAGGAGGAGATATAGGGAGGAGTTACATGGAGTTAGCGGAGGGGTTAAAGGGAGGAGTTACATGGAGTAAGGGGAGGAGATATAGGGAGGAGTTACATGGAGTAAGGGGAAGGGTTATAGGGAGGAGTTACATGGAAGAGATATACGGAGGAGTTACATGGAGTAAGGGGAGGAGATATAGGGAGGAGTTACATGGAGTAAGGGGAGGAGATAAAGGGAGGAGTTACATGGAGTAAGAGGAGGAGATATAGGGAGGAGTTACATGGAGTTAGCGGAGGGGTTAAAGGGAGGAGTTACATGGAGTTAGCGGAGGGGTTAAAGGGAGGAGTTACATGGAGTAAGGGGTAGAGGTATAGGGAGGAGTTACATGGAGTAAGGGGAGGAGATATAGGAAGGAAATACATGGAGTTAGTGGAGGGGTTATAGGGAGGAGTTACATGGAGTAAGAGGAGGAGATATAGGGAGAAGTTACCTGGAGTAAGGGGAGGAGTTATAAGGAGGAGTTACATGGAGTAAGGGGAGGAGTTACCTAGAGTAAGGAGAGGAGTTAGGGTAGGAGTTATACAGAGGAGTTACCTGGAGTAAGGGAGGAGATATAGGGAGGAGTTACATGGAGTAAGGGGAGGAGTTATAGGGAAAAGTTACATGGGGTAAGAGAAGGAGATATAGGGAGGAGTTACATGGAGTAAGGGGAGGAGATATAGGGAGGAGTTACATGGAGTAAGGGGAGGAGATATAGGGAGGAGTTACATGGAGTAAGGGGAGGAGTTATAGGGAGGATTTACATGGAGTAAGGGGAGGACTTATAGGGAGGAGTTACAGGGGGGGGGCTTTGGTTAGGGGAAGGGCGAGCAACGGAATCTACTATGGTGTATTAGGGGGAGGGGTATATGGTGTAATGGGGGGAGGGTTTTATGGGGGGGGCCGGTATATGACTGTAGGTCCACCAGGACACAGACACTAGATACAGGTCATATCCCGCTCAGAGATGGAGCTCATTGGGGGTGGAGCGGAGTGGTATATGGTGTGTTGGGAGAATATAGGACTGAGGGAGGGGTGGGGGATCCATCAGGACAGACGGTACAGAACACACACTGGATACAGGTCAGATCCTCCTCGAAGACGAAGCTCAGCAGGGGCGGAGCTCATCCACGAAGCTGATGTGACGCTGTAACACTGACCTCCCACCCTGCAGCGAGTGCGGTCATGCTCAGTCATTCTATATGCTGCGGTACGTTCACTTTCATAGCACAAATCTCATATTGAGCCCTTTATGTTAGGGGCTTATAATGCATTGCGGGGGGCACAGTTAGGCACAGCGGGGTAGCATGGGGGCGGGCAGGTGGTGCAGGCGTGCAAAGTGAGGCATGCAGTTCCCTGTGCCCAGTGAAATCTTCCTTCTGCAGTGCAAATGGTCTCTCAGAGACCAATAACTGGAAGAAGACTGTGCATCAAGTTCCATGGATGCCGACATAGTCCGAGTCCATCATAATGTCCAAGGTGGAAGCAGCAACATCTGAAGAGGTGTTTAACTGTGACGCCCACACAGGTGGGGTGACAGGGGGCCAAGATGGAGCAGTGGAGGCAGGAGCAGGAAGATGGCAGCTACAGGAGCCAGAGCCTGGGTCAGATGAGGAGAAATTGTCCTGGTTTATAGGAATGGCGGAAGACGCTGGTGTCTCCGAGGTTAAGTGCCACCTCTGTACAGCTCCAGTGCTGGTTTAAAAAGGAAGAGAAGACACCATCGTGGGTAGAAACTATACTGAAGCAGCTGATGGAGCCAGGAATATCTCTACCAGTAGTCCCCACCAAAGGAGAGTCGAGAAGTTCAAGGCAGAAGAAAGCAAGACGTCTCCAGGCCTGGTTGGTGAATGAAGCAGGTCGTCTCCAGGCCCAGCGGGTGGATGAGGCAGGACGTTCCTAGGCCTGGTCGGTGGATGAGGCAGGACACTTGGCCTACACATGATTGTATTGCATTATAACAAGATTTGTCCTCCTCTGCCCTCTTGTGCCTACCATGGACAGCCCTGCACAGCTATGTTTTGTGAGTAAAGCGTGCCCACACCTGCTGCAGCTGAGAACGGGAGATACGGAGCACAGAGGGCACCAGTCTGTGATTTCCGGCTGGCAGTGGTGGGTGCCGACGGTGAGGCAGACGTACTGGACTGCTTTCTGCAGAGCGGCTGCGCTGGATGAAGGTGCCAGTAGGATGTGGGTAATGCTCTGTCTCCAATGTAGAGGATGAGAAGACGGAAGAAGCCAGTCGACGTAGGGGGCTGTACCTCGGCAGGGGGTGCTGGGAGAGCCTGTCCTCCTCCAGCTGAAAAACATCAAGAAGAGCGGAGGGAAAGGAGTCAGGCAATGAAGAGACTTTCTTCCTGCTTCTAGCTACGTGTTGCGTTAGTGCATGCTGTGGGCGTCTTCGGGGGGCACCCTGTATGTGGGGCCTGCACCACCTGCCCCTCCCCTTTCAGCTGCCCTTATGGAGGAAATAAAGCTTCTTAGCTGGGAGAGGGTGAGATTTGAGGAGTCAATGGCACAGATTACAGATTAGGTAGCATGACGTGAGCATGTGCTCGAGCCGCACGGTGAGGTCAGCGTTACTCATCCTTGTAGTCAATAGCTCCTGTATAGTATGGTCACTCTCTCACAGCCCATCAACACAGAATGGAAGCTGATTGCCCAACTCCAGGACCCACTCTGACCACATGGATGGAGCATGGTCCCAGCCAGTCTATGTGGATGAGCCAATAAAGAGCATTACAGACATAGGAGAACATTGTGATACAGTCAGACAAGCAGAAGAGCGTTTTCCGTCGTACTACACGTGGATGAGCACAAAGAAATGAGGATTACCTTGGCTGGGGAGAGGTCTCTGACATCTGTGTGTAAGACGGTCATTTAGTACCTTTACTGGGGTGGATATAGAAGATGTCTCTCATGTGACTGACTTACCTGCAGCTATGCATTATTCACCAGAACGGGTACAGAACCCATCATAAAGGAGACGGCAGACAGGTCCCTGGGGAATATTGGGGCTGAAGATTCTCCCTGGTCTTAGACCTGTTCATGGTGAATAGTGATGCATGGGTGACTGATTCTACCAAACCACAGTGTGAATGTAGCCCAACACTAAAACACAATATACAATGTGACCCACCACACAATACCACAGCTACAAAGTAACTCACCACAAAATGTTACAACTACAATATAAGTCATCACACAAAGTCACCAGTACAATCTAACCCACTATGCTATATCACAGCTACAACGTAAACCACCGCACAGTTCCACCAATACATTCTAAGCCATCATGCAGTGTCACTAGTACAATGTAACCCACCACACAATATCACCAGTACAATGTAACCCACCACACAATATCACCAGTACAATGTAACCCACCACACAATATCACCAGTACAATGTAACCCACCACACAATATCACCAGTACAATGTAACCCACCACACAATATCACCAGTACAATGTAACCCACCACACAATATCACCAGTACAATGTAACCCACCACACAATATCACCAGTACAATGTAACCCACCACACAATATCACCAGTACAATGTAACCCACCACACAATATCACCAGTACAATGTAACCCACCACACAGTGTCACCAGTACAATGTAACCCACCATGCAATATCACCAGTACAATGCAACCAACCACACAGGGTCACCAGTACAATGTAACCCACCACACAATATCACCAGTACAATGCAACCCACCACACAGTGTCACCAGTACAATGTAACCCACCACACAGTGTCACCAGTACAATGTAACCCACCATGCAATATCACCAGTACAATCTAACCCATCACACTATGTCATTAGTACAATGTAACCCATCACACTATGTCATCAGTACAATGTAACCCACAACACTATGTCATCAGTAAAATGTAACCCATCACACTATGTCATCAGTACAATGTAACCCACCACACTATGTCATCAGTACAATGTAACCCATCACACTATGTCATCAGTAAAATGTAACCCACCACACTATGTCATCAGTACAATGTAACCCACCACACTATGTCATCAGTACAATGTAACCCACCACACTATGTCATCAGTACAATGTAACCCATCACACTATGTCATCAGTACAATGTAACCCACCACACTATGTCATCAGTACAATGTTACCCACCACACTATGTCATCAGTACAATGTAACCCATCACACTGTCATCAGTACAATGTAACCCACCACACTATGTCATCAGTACAATGTAACCCATCACACTGTCATCAGTACAATGTAACCCACCACACAATATCACCAGTACAATGCAACCCACCACACAGTGTCACCAGTACAATGTAACCCACCATGCAATATCACCAGTACAATCTAACCCACAACACTATGTCATCAGTACAATGTAACCCATCACACTGTCATCAGTACAATGTAACCCATCACACTGTCATCAGTACAATGTAACCCATCACACTATGTCATCAGTACAATGTAACCCATCACACTATGTCATCAGTACAATGTAACCCACCACACTATGTCATCAGTACAATGTAACCCATCACACTATGTCATCAGTACAATATAACCCACCACACTATGTCATCAGTACAATGTAACCCATCACACTGTCATCAGTACAATGTAACCCACCACACAATATCACCAGTACAATGCAACCCACCACACAGTGTCACCAGTACAATGTAACCCACCATGCAATATCACCAGTACAATCTAACCCACAACACTATGTCATCAGTACAATGTAACCCATCACACTGTCATCAGTACAATGTAACCCATCACACTGTCATCAGTACAATGTAACCCATCACACTATGTCATCAGTACAATGTAACCCATCACACTATGTCATCAGTACAATGTAACCCACCACACTATGTCATCAGTACAATGTAACCCATCACACTATGTCATCAGTACAATGTAACCCACCACACTATGTCATCAGTACAATGTAACCCATCACACTATGTCATCAGTACAATATAACCCACCACACTATGTCATCAGTACAATGTAACCCACCACACAGTGTCACCAGTACAATGTAACCCACCATGCAATATCACCAGTACAATCTAACCCATCACACTATGTCATCAGTACAATGTAACCCATCACACTATGTCATCAGTACAATGTAACCCACAACACTATGTCATCAGTACAATGTAACCCACCACACAATGTGACATCTATAACATAACCCACCATGTCACAACTACAATATAGTTCACCACACAATATAACAGCTACAACCTAACCCACAACCCATCACACAGTTTCACGTCTACGATATAACCCATCATACAGTGTCACAACTACAATACAACCCATCACACAGTGACACAACTACAATACAACCAATCAGTTTCACAATTACAATACAACAGATCAATTTTACAGCTACAACACATCACACTGTCACAGCTACAATACAACCCATCACAACTACAACACTTAATTCTCATATTTTTCTCTGATCTGTGATATAACCCCCTTATTCACCTCTATGTAATACCTCCCTTTTACCTCTTTTCATCATTTATACTGCCCCTCCCACTGTGTCACATACCCGCACCTACTACTCCTTACATGTCCCCTGTACCTATAGGCGTGCTGTATCCTCTAAAGGGATGAGGACTTCATTCTGCTTGTTAATGATCCTTGGCTGTCACCTTACAGATATGTATGGTTAGTAGTGCTGTCAGCAGCCCATCCCCACATAAAGCTCTCCATGTCTTATACCAGTAAGTTGGGATTGGTCTGTAGGGTCTTCTGTTGCCTCTTACCTGTCTCTGAGGTCCAGTGGGATCAGACTCCCTTCTTCGCTGTCGTGTTGCTGATGTTGAATGGGAGTGGGATGGACTGGCAGGTGGGGGTTCCGGCCTGTTCTCGGAGCCCTCATTTCGGGAGGAGGTTTCTTCCTCGGCCACAGTCTGCATGGCCCGGGGCCTTACTTCATGCACCTTTGGTCTGACCGCTGCGTCTGCCCCCCCAGGCTTCCGTCTCTCCTCCCCATCGTCCAAGGGTCGAAGTTCCTCTGGCTCCTCATCTGTTGTGCCTGAGGTTGTTGGCTCGGCCCCAGGGTGGAAGTCCTTCAGCTCAGTCTCTTTGTCAATGATAACCCATTCCTTGCTGTCAAAGTCCTCCTCCTCTGCAAGTGGTACAGAACGGAAGGCATTGCTTAAGGCTTCATGCTCTACGGATGCTGAAACCTCCATACGGCCACTGGCTTGTCTGTCAACCTGACCCGTATCAATGGACAGCATCTGAGCAGGCTGTGAGGAGCATACTTGGCGTGAAGGAGACCCAGGCAGATCCATGCGGGATCTGGAGGAGAGAAGACACATGGACTGTAACGCAAACCAACAGGGAGGACTGACATAACAGGAAATAGCATGACATCATATTGTAACTTATAGCTGATGGCAACGTAAAAAGCCCCAAACCACAAAGCAGTGATCCCAAAACTGGGGAGAAGAAAACTGACAACTCCGGACAAGGAAGGTGGCAAAGAGAAAACACCGAACAGGGATGCCACTGCCCTGTGTGTGATCTGCGGTGTGTCAGTGTCACTGTGTGTGATCTGTGGTGTGTCAGTGTCACTGTGTGTGATCTGCGGTGTGTCAGTGTCACTGTGTGTGATCTGCGGTGTGTCAGTGTCACTGTGTGTGATCTGCGGTGTGTCAGTGTCACTGTGTGTGATCTGCGGTGTGTCAGTGTCACTGTGTGTGATCTGCAGTGTGTCAGTGTCACTGTGTGTGATATGTGGTGTGTCAGTGTCACCGTGTGTGAGCTGTAGTGTCAGTGTCACTGTGTGTGAGCTGTAGTGTCACTGTGTGTGAGCTGTAGTGTCACTGTGTGTGAGCTGTAGTGTCACTGTGTGTGAGCTGTAGTGTCACTGTGTGTGAGCTGTAGTGTCACTGTGTGTGAGCTGTAGTGTCACTGTGTGTGAGCTGTAGTGTCACTGTGTGTGAGCTGTAGTGTCACTGTGTGTGAGCTGTAGTGTCAGTGTCACTGTGTGTGAGCTGTAGTGTCAGTGTCACTGTGTGTGATCTGTAGTGTCACTGTGTGTGATCTGCGGTGTGTCAGTGTCACTGTGTGTGATCTGCGGTGTGATCTGCGGTGTGTCAGTGTCACTGTGTGTGATCTGCAGTGTGTCAGTGTCACTGTGTGTGATATGTGGTGTGTCAGTGTCACCGTGTGTGAGCTGTAGTGTCACTGTGTGTGAGCTGTAGTGTCACTGTGTGTGAGCTGTAGTGTCACTGTGTGTGAGCTGTAGTGTCACTGTGTGTGAGCTGTAGTGTCACTGTGTGTGAGCTGTAGTGTCACTGTGTGTGAGCTGTAGTGTCACTGTGTGTGAGCTGTAGTGTCACTGTGTGTGAGCTGTAGTGTCACTGTGTGTGAGCTGTAGTGTCACTGTGTGTGAGCTGTAGTGTCAGTGTCACTGTGTGTGAGCTGTAGTGTCAGTGTCACTGTGTGTGATCTGTAGTGTCAGTGTCACTGTGTGTGATCTGTAGTGTCACTGTGTGTGATCTGCGGTGTGTCAGTGTCACTGTGTGTGATCTGTAGTGTCAGTGTCACTGTGTGTGATCTGCGGTGTGTCGGTGTCACTGTGTGTGATCTGCGGTGTGTCAGTGTCACTGTGTGTGAGCTGTAGTGTCACTGTGTGTGATCTGTAGTGTCACTGTGTGTGATCTGCGGTGTGTCAGTGTCACTGTGTGTGATCTGTAGTGTCACTGTGTGTGATCTGCGGTGTGTCAGTGTCACTGTGTGTGAGTTGTAGTGTCAGTGTCACTGTGTGTGATCTGTAGTTTCAGTGTCACTGTGTGTGATCTGTAGTTTCAGTGTCACTGTGTGTGAGCTGTAGTGTCAGTGTCACTGTGTGTGATCTGTAGTGTCAGTGTCACTGTGTGTGATCTGTAGTTTCAGTGTCACTGTGTGTGAGCTGTAGTGTCAGTGTCACTGTGTGTGATCTGTAGTTTCAGTGTCACTGTGTGTGAGCTGTAGTGTCACTGTGTGTGAGCTGTAGTGTCAGTGTCACTGTGTGTGATCTGTAGTTTCAGTGTCACTGTGTGTGATCTGTAGTGTCACTGTGTGTGATCTGTAGTTTCAGTGTCACTGTGTGTGAGCTGTAGTGTCAGTGTCACTGTGTGTGAGCTGTAGTGTCAGTGTCACTGTGTGTGAGCTGTAGTGTCACTGTCACTGTGTGTGAGCTGTAGTGTCAGTGTCACTGTGTGTGAGCTGTAGTGTCATTGTCACTGTGTGTGAGCTGTAGTGTCAGTGTCACTGTGTGTGATCTGTAGTTTCAGTGTCACTGTGTGTGAGTTGTAGTGTCAGTGTCACTGTGTGTGATCTGTAGTGTCAGTGTCACTGTGTGTGAGCTGTAGTGTCACTGTCACTGTGTGTGATCTGTAGTGTCACTGTGTGTGAGCTGTAGTGTCAGTGTCACTGTGTGTGAGCTGTAGTGTCAGTGTCACTGTGTGTGAGCTGTAGTGTCAGTGTCACTGTATGTGAGCTGTAGTGTCAGTGTCACTGTGTGTGATCTGTAGTGTCACTGTCACTGTGTGTGAGCTGTACTGTCAGTGTCACTGTGTGTGATCTGTAGTTTCAGTGTCACTGTGTGTGATCTGTAGTTTCAGTGTCACTGTGTGTGAGCTGTAGTGTCATTGTCACTGTGTGTGAGCTGTAGTGTCAGTGTCACTGTGTGTGATCTGTAGTTTCAGTGTCACTGTGTGTGAGCTGTAGTGTCATTGTCACTGTGTGTGAGCTGTAGTGTCAGTGTCACTGTGTGTGATCTGTAGTTTCAGTGTCACTGTGTGTGAGCTGTAGTGTCATTGTCACTGTGTGTGAGCTGTAGTGTCATTGTCACTGTGTGTGAGCTGTAGTGTCAGTGTCACTGTGTGTGAGCTGTAGTGTCACTGTCACTGTGTGTGATCTGTAGTGTCAGTGTCACTGTGTGTGAGCTGTAGTGTCTCTGTCACTGTGTGTGAGCTGTAGTGTCAGTGTCTCTGTGTGTGAGCTGTAGTGTCATTGTCACTGTGTGTGAGCTGTAGTGTCAGTGTCACTGTGTGTGATCTGTAGTTTCAGTGTCACTGTGTGTGAGCTGTAGTGTCAGTGTCACTGTGTGTGAGCTGTAGTGTCACTGTCACTGTGTGTGAGCTGTAGTGTCACTGTCACTGTGTGTGAGCTGTAGTGTCAGTGTCACTGTGTGTGAGCTGTAGTGTCACTGTCACTGTGTGTGAGCTGTAGTGTCAGTGTCACTGTGTGTGAGCTGTAGTGTCAGTGTCACTGTGTGTGAGCTGTAGTGTCAGTGTCACTGTGTGTGATCTGTAGTTTCAGTGTCACTGTGTGTGAGCTGTAGTGTCACTGTCACTGTGTGTGATCTGCGGTGTGTCACTGTGTGTGAGCTGTAGTGTCAGTGTCACTGTGTGTGAGCTGTAGTGTCAGTGTCACTGTGTGTGAGCTGTAGTGTCACTGTCACTGTGTGTGATCTGTAGTTTCAGTGTCACTGTGTGTGATCTGTAGTGTCACTGTCACTGTGTGTGAGCTGTAGTGTCAGTGTCACTGTGTGTGATCTGTAGTGTCAGTGTCACTGTGTGTGAGCTGTAGTGTCACTGTCACTGTGTGTGAGCTGTAGTGTCAGTGTCACTGTGTGTGATCTGTAGTGTCAGTGTCACTGTGTGTGAGCTGTAGTGTCACTGTCACTGTGTGTGATCTGCGGTGTGTCAGTGTTACTGAGGTGTCAACTTATCTTGGTTGTGGTGGAAGCAGTGTGACAGCTGAAACTCCAGTCAGGGATGGACAAACTGCATGTGCAACTAGTTTGGCTGCACAGGGGCTTGGGGTGTCAAAGAGGCCAGCCAGGCTCGGACTCCATGGGCCCAGAGCTTACCACCATAGGGGAATGAAAAACTCTACCTACTACTGGGTAGTCAAATACAGAGGGGGTACCTACCTATTAGGGATGCTATCTAAAGGGAAGATATCTGCACAGGGAGGCCTAACTACTATATGGACGACAGAGAGAGGCCTGACTATATAGGTGGACAGAGGGACGTAACTACTGTATGGAGGCCTAACTACTATATGGACGACAGAGAGAGGCCTGACTATATAGGTGGGCAGAGGGACGTAACTACTGTATGGAGGCCTAACTACTATATGGGCCACAGAGAGAGGCCTGACAATATAGGTGGGCAGAGGGACGTAACTACTGTATGGAGGCCTAACTACTATATGGGCCACAGAGAATGGCGTGACTATATGAGTGAACAGATTGTGACCTTTCTACTATGAAAGGGCATAGAGGGGGCCTAAGTACAGGTGAAGATGGTGCTGGAACAAAGAGCCTAAAATGTCTGTCAGATTCTGCAGAGATGAGGCATCACCTGGAAAAGTCTTCATGCTGACCGAGCCAGATGTAGAGCAAAGGAAAAGGGCGCAAATCTGAACACAGAAGATGCCCCCTGTGAGTCACTAGATGTAACTGCACTGTAATCACTTATAAGGTCTTTGTATTGTGGATTTTATTTAGTAAAGGTATGGGGGCATTAGTAACTGTGTGGTGGTAATGGTGTGGTGGTGATAATATTGATTTTTTAGATACCGGAATTATTGGTAATATTGGTCTTGGTCTGAGGGTCCAGGGGTAGAGTCGGGGGCAGAAATAAGGCATCCTCTGAAAATAAGACATAGTGCCTCTTTGGGAGCAAAAAATAATACAAGGCACTGTCCTATTTTCATGGTGTATATATATGTATATATATATATATATATATATATAGGTTTTATTTCTATGCCCTGTTAGTGATGTTCTGGGGTCACTCCCACACTGAGCCCCCACACTTTCTGATCTCCCACAAAGCCCCCAGAGTACAATACACCTAGGAGCCTCCAACTACAACAGCTGCAGGCACTACAACTCCCAGCCAGAGACTGGACACCCAGTGGCTCTTACCTCCTCTCCAGGAGGTCCGCTCTCTCAGCTGTGGAAAGCCGCTCAGACTCAGGGCTGTTTACACGCCTGTAACGCAGGGACCGGGCCTGTGTGGTGGGCGACTCTGGAAGAGCCCGGACGGGAGAACTAGGACAACCATGTCGACTGTGCTCGTCTTCCATCAGGCACTGTGTCTGGGTAGAGGAAACAGCACAAGTAGGACTATTAAAAGCTACCACCACCACCCTCCCCACAAGGTCACCACCACCACCCTCCCCACTTATACCCTCCCCACAGGGTAACCACCACCACCCTCCCCTCTTTTACCCTCCCCACAGGGTAACCACCACCCTCCCCTCTTATACCCTCCCCACAGGGTCACCACCACCACCCTCCCCTCTTATACCCTCCCCACAGGGTAACCACCACCACCCTCCCCTCTTATACCCTCCCCACAGGGTCACCACCACCACCCTCTCCTCTGATACCCTCCCCACAGGGCCACCACCCTCTTCTCTCAGACCCTCCCCACAGGGCGACCACCTCCCCCCTCTCCTCTCAGACCCTCCCCACAGGGCGACCACCTCCCCCTCTCAGACCCTCCCCACAGGGCGACCACCTCCCCCTTTCCTCTCAGACCCTCCCCACAGGGCGACCACCTTCCCCTCTCCTCTCAGACCCTCCCCACAGGGCGACCACATCCCCCCTCTCCTCTCAGACCCTCCCCACAGGGCGACCACCTCCCCCTCTCAGACCCTCCCCACAGGGCGACCACCTCCCCCTCTCAGACCCTCCCCACAGGGCCACCACCCTCTCCTCTCAGACCCTTCCCACAGGGCGACCACCTCCCCCTCTCCTCTCAGACCCTCCCCACAGGGCGACCACCTCCCCCTCTCAGACCCTCCCCACAGGGCGACCACCTCCCCCTCTCCTCTCAGACCCTCCCCACAGGGCGACCACCTCCCCCTCTCAGACCCTCCCCACAGGGCGACCACCTCACCCTCTCCTCTCAGACCCTCCCCACAGGGCGACCACCTCCCCCTCTCAGACCCTCCCCACAGGGCGACCACCTCCCCCTCTCCTCTCAGACCCTCCCCAACGGGCGACCACCTCCCCCTCTCAGACCCTCCCCACTGGGCGACCACCTCCCCCTCTCCTCTCAGACCCTCCCCACAGGGTGACCAATACTGACCTTGCTGATACTAATCCTTAGCTTATTCCGATTCACATCAGTCTCCTCCCAAACCTCGGTGTCATTAAAGCCGACATTGGGGACCTGCCCAGAGATGTCTGCTGGCCGGCCAGGAAGGACAGGGGGTGCATTCTCCTGGTCACTGAGATGCTCCCCCTGTAGGACATCTTCTGTGTTCTCACGGAGTAAGTCCCCTGGCACGGGTGTCACATTAACTACCCTAAAAGTTACAGGAGGGTGAAAGGTTAATCTATATTGCAGATATCTCTATCAATGATCAATGACTGCTGAAAATGGCTGTCTTTTACCCAAACATGGCAGCGGTCTGTCGGGTGTTCTGCTGTGGAGGAGTAGATGTGCTGGTGGACAACAAGATGTCTGTCCCTCCTTTCTCCCAGTCAAAGGCCTCGTTCTCTGTTATTCCACGTTCCTTCATACTGTTCTCAAACACCGACATGATCATCTGCAAGAAGGAGAAGGCTCTGTGGCAGTGGGCACATGGTCAGGGGTAGGAGGCCACTAATGTTACATGGTTCTTCTCACACAGGGTCATTTCTGCTGGCCAGATCTACCTGGACAGCGTGATCATAGGATGTTCCATCTGCTTTATGGTGGATGGCCTCTACACGCTGCACATATCATCCCACCATACAAGATCCTATATGGGGATAATGTGAGAGCGGGGGAGGTTTTGTGCCGTCTGAACCCCGGAACTATTAGGACATGTTGATGTCAAGCAGCAGGGCCCTCATACCTCCAGGCAATATCCTGGTTACAACATGCAACATTAGTTACTACCTGGTAGTCCGGCTTAGTGAAGTAGTCCAGACTGGAGATGTGCTCCAGGAAGAGATGGAACTCAGATGGCATGTGCTTCAGCAGCATTCGGTGGTCGTACTTCTCCTTGATCATTCCCACCTGCTCCTAGAGACAGGAAGATGCAACACGGTCAGTGCACACACCATGGATGCTACCTGCCGGCTGCATCTTCCCCCCTGGGTCCTACCTTATCCTTAATCTTCCTCCAGGGCAGCTGTCCCACTGCAAACTCTACCAGCATATAGAATAATGACCACAGGTCATCGTGCCGCCCCATCTCCTGGAGGGAGAAAACCAGATGGCACAACCATGCAGGAGGACCAGACACAGTGATGAAAGACAATGAAACAACCTAACAGTGAACAAAGAGGTTCTGCAGCAGAAAGGGGGTAACAGCAGAGAGTAGGCAGGGCACTGGCTGGACCCCTCCCCCCACTGCTCTTATTAAGCATTTTTTTTCCAGATCTTGTGGGCAGCAGCAGGAAAACAAGCCACACAACTACAAAGGCAGCCATCTCATTGACTGATCTGCTGATCGCTACACACCTACGATGGCAGTCATCCAAGCGAGTGATCTCCTGATTTGTCGATACCTACGATGGCAGTTATCAGAGCAAGTGATCTCCTGACCTGTCCACACCTACGATGGCAGTAAGACAAGCAAGCAATCTTCTGATCCCTCCACACCTACGATGGCAGTAAAACAAGCGATCTCCTCATCCCTCCACACCTACGATGGCAGTAAGACAAGCGATCTCCTCATCCCTCCACACCTACGATGGCAGTAAGACAAGCAAGCAATCTTCTGATCCCTCCACACCTACGATGGCAGTAAGACAAGCAAGCAATCTTCTGATCTCTCCACACCTACGATGGCAGTAAGACAAGCAATCTTCTGATCCCTCCACACCTACGATGGCAGTAAAACAAGCAAGCAATCTTCTGATCCCTCCACACCTACGATGGCAGTAAAACAAGCGATCTCCTCATCCCTCCACACCTACGATGGCAGTAAAACAAGCAAGCAATCTGCTGATCCCTCCACACCTACGATGGAAGTAAAACAAGCAAGCAATCTTCTGATCCCTCCACACCTACGATGGCAGTAAGACAAGCAAGCAATCTTCTGATCCCTCCACACCTACGATGGCAGTAAAACAAGCAAGCAATCTTCTGATCCCTCCACACCTACGATGGCAGTAAGACAAGCGATCTCCTCATCCCTCCACACCTACGATGGCAGTAAGACAAGCGATCTCCTCATCCCTCCACACCTACGATGGCAGTAAGACAAGCAATCTTCTGATCCCTCCACACCTACGATGGCAGTAAGAAAAGCGCATAATCTCCTCATCCCTCCACACCTACGATGGCAGTAAGGGCCCTATTGCACAGTAACGATAATCGGCCGGATTGGCCCCATTTGGCCCGATTTGGCCGATTATCGTTTGGTGAAATAGAGAGAACGATCAGCCGATGATCGTGTCATCGGCTGATCGTTCATTTAGGGCCAGACCTAAAATCATCGTTCCCCCACCGCGCATTGCTTCGGTTGAATAGCGGTGCGCGGCTGGTGACCGACGATTTGACAGGCTGCAGCATCATCATACATTACCTGTCAGGTCTTCTCGGCGCGGTCTTCATCCCCAGGTCCCGCGCGCTCTATCTTCACAATGGCCGGTCAGCTGACCGACCATTCTGAAGATAGAGCGCGCGAGACCCGGGGAGGAAGACAGCGCCGAGAAGACTTGACAGGTAATGTATGATGCTGCAAGGGCTGCAAGGACATCGGTAACGATGTCCTTGCAGCCCTTGCTCAACGATCATCGGGCCGTGGAATAGGCCCAGTAAATGAGCGGCGATCTAGCAGATCGCCGCTCGTTTACATCGTTGATCGGGCCCTCCTCGGCCCGTGGAATACGACCCTAAGACAAGCAAGCAATCTCCTGATCCCTCCACACCTACGATGGCAGTAAGAAAAGTGCATAATCTCCTCATCCTTCCACACCTACGATGGCAGTAGGACAAGCAAGCGATCTCCTCATCCCCTAACACCTACGATGGCAGTAAAACAAGCGTGTGATCTCTTGATCCTTCCACACCTACGATGGCAGTAAAACAAGTGAGCGATCTCTTGATCCCTCCACACCTATGATGACAGTAAGAAAAGCGTGTAATCTGCTCATCCCTCCACACCTACGATGGTTGTAAGACTGTGAGCGATCTCCTGATTTGTCCATACCTACGATGGCGTTCATCTGTCCCTTCACACCTACGATGGCAGTCAGCTGATCAAGCAAACCTTCCAATCTGTTCACACCTACGATGGTAGTACCTGGACATAAATAAGATGGCCACCAGCTGAGTAATCTCCTGATTCCTCCACAGCCACTGGCTGATAGTGGTCTAATCCCTCCATATACCATGTTGGCCGCCAGCTGATCATGCGATCTCCTGATCCCTTCATACCTACGATGGCGGTCAGCCGAGCTTAGATTAAGTCACATATGTACAGGAACATTCACCTCCACATGTGTATCATACACAAGCTGTGCTGCCAGCGTCCTGAGTGTGCATGGCCGGGGGAGGGGCATATGTCCCTTTCTCAGAGATCTACCTCACCCACGATTTCAGACTGAAGGACTGGGGGTGGCAAAAGACCACACTCCACAAACACTTACCCTGTTCTTGTGTGCATTGACAGAAGCGTATCGGACGGTCCCTCGGAAACCAGCTACATTTCGAGGCTGTGGGGGAAGGAAACACAGAAGTGAAGGGTACTGGTTGTGAGGGTTGTTGGTATCTGCTAGTCACCATAAGGCTATGTTCCCACTACATACTATAGATTGCAAAGAATGGCCATTGTTGTTACATAACAGACAGAAAATAATGATCATGAACATTACGTTGTGGGAACATAGCCTAACTCTGCAGTGTCCACAGTTCCTATACACCGCTCAGGTCATTTTATGGTATGGATGTATGATGAGATCCGCATGGTGGAGCGGAGTCCTGACCAAGTCATCTACAGACTCCTTGGGCAATACCCCATCTACCCCCTAGGTGACAACACAGACATGAGGTAGACGCGCCCCCTGTGCTCTAACTCCTCAACAAGTGTAAAATAAGAAGAAAGAAAATCAGCAAACAAATAAAAACTGGATGGGGAGCAATCGGCATAGTACGGTGGCTGCAGAGGGCGATGATATAATGCCCACAGGGGTCGTCACCCAGCTTTTCCATCTACTGGGGTCTCCACAATTGGGTTAGTCCTCTCACTCAAGGTATAAGATCTGTGAGATCCCCTTCAGTCAATTCAGGCATAAATGTAACACGAGAGGATGGATGATGGACACTCACACTGCGCATCCCAGCCGCCAAAACTAAAGTGCGGAGCAACAGCTCGAAAAACAAACTGAAAAACAGAAAGAATAAAATAATGGAAACAAAACAATTCATCAACGTAAAATGAGCAATAAAATGACCCCCACCCTACCCAGAGGAGCACATCACACAGAGCAGCAGAGGACCAATGACCCTGCTCAGACCCTACCAGCGGCCTCCAGTCTTCTCCACTCACCGGCCGCACCTCCCCGTTGGTGTTGGTGTACTGTCGCGCCAAACCAAAGTCCAACATGTAGCACTTCCGGTACGTAGAAGGGAGTCGTCCCATGGCAAAATTAGACTGTGGAAAAGAAGGATCAAAGGTAGTCACAGTTGAAAATAAGACTTCACATACATGGACACATCTTAGGGGTCACACCACAGAGAAATGACATCAAAATGCGGCAACAAACATCCTCCCCACCAAATGTATCAAGGAATCATCCCCCAACCAGATGTCTAAAGGTATCATCCCCCTAACCAGCTGTCTCAAGGCATCATCCCTAACCAGATGTCTAAAGGTATCATCCCCCTAACCAGCTGTCTCAAGGCATCATCCCCAACCAGATGTCTAAAGGTATCATCCCCCTAACCAACTGTCTCAAGGCATTATCCCCATCCAGGTGTCTGCAGTTATCATCCCCTCATCAGATGTCTCCACATGTCATCCTACCAATCAGAAGGCTCCATGCATTATCACCCAAGTCACCCCCCCAACCCCCAAACAGATGTCCCAAGACATAATCCTCCCCAAATAGAGTTCTCCACGTGCCATACCCCCAACCGAATGTCTTCAGGTGTAATCATCCCCACAAACAAATTTCTTCAGGTGCTATCCCCACAACCCCCCCCCCCCCCAAATAAGATGTCTTCAAGAGTCATCCCCCCAACCAAATGTCTCCAGGCATCATTCTCCTAACAAGATGTCTCCAGGGGTCATTCCCTAACTAGATGCTGTCCCCCCAACCAGATGTCTCCATACGGCATTCCCCCCAACCAGATGTCTCCATACGTCATTCCCCCCAACCAGATGTCTCCATACGTCATTCCCCCAACCAGATGTCTTCATGCGTCATCACCACAACCAGATGTCTCCATACGTCATTCCCCCAACCAGATGTCTTCATGCGTCATCACCACAACCATATGTCTCCATGCGTCATCCCCCAACCAGATGTCTTCATGTGTCATCAGCCCCAACCATATGTCTCTTTGCATCATCCCCCCAACCATATGTCTCCATGTGTCATCCCCCCAACCAGATGTCTCCATGTGTAATCCCCTCAACAAGATGTCTCCAAGCGTCATTCCCCAATTAGATGTCTCCATGCGTCATCCCCCCAATCAGATGTCTCCAGGCGTCCCCCTCCCCATCAGATGATTATAGGCATAATCCCCAACAACCAGATGTCTTCATGCACCATCCCTCCAACCAGATGTCTCCACGTGTCTTCCCTCCCAGAGAGCTCTAAGCCTCAACCCCCCCCCCCCCCCCACGGCCCAACTAAGGGCCCTGTTACACGAGAGGATAATCAGGCGAAAGATCGTAAAATTATTCAAATTTAAACGATAATCGTTCTGTGTAATTGCAGGCAATGATTGAAAAATTGTTCGTATGACGTTTATCGTTGATTTAGATCTGAACCTAAAATTATCGTTAAACGTTCGCTTATCGTTTGCTGTAATTCCACATTCGTTCACTCAAGTTCTGCATTTGTTCACTAATCGTTCAGTGTAATGGCACATTGATCATTGTTTTCCTGGGATCAGAAGGAATCAATCAATCTGTGTAATACGGTGAAGGATTTAAGGTTAATGATAAACAATCTTGTTTGCGATTATTTATCGTTAGTCGTTAATTGTTAAAAATCGCTCTGAGTAATAGGACCCTAAATGTCTCCATGCACCATCCCCCCAACCAGATATCTCCAGGTGCCATCCCCCCAACCAGATTTCTCCATGTACCATCCCCCCAACCTTCCACACATCAACCCCAACTGGATGTCTCCACACGTCATCCCCAACCAGAGAACTCCAAATGTCAACCACAACCAGCTATCTCCACAGGTCATCCTTCTGAACCAGATGTCACCACATGTCATCCACAACCAGCTGTCTCAAGTCATCCCCAATGAACTGTCTCCACATGTCATTCCCAACTAGATGTGTCCACAGCTCATCCCTCCGAACCAGATGTCTTCACAGGTCATCCCTCCAAAACAGATGTCTCCTCAGGTCATCCCTCCAAAACAGATGTCTCCTCAGGTCATCCCTCCAAAACAGATGTCTTCTCAGGTCATCCCTCCAAAACAGATGTCTCCTCAGGTCATCCCTCCAAAACAGATGTCTCCTCAGGTCATCCCTCCAAAACAGATGTCTCCTCAGGTCATCCCTCCAAAACAGATGTCTCCTCAGGTCATCCCTCCAAAACAGATGTCTCCTCAGGTCATCCCTCCAAAACAGATGTCTCCTCAGGTCATCCCTCCAAAACAGATGTCTCTACAGGTCATTGACAATAAGCTGTCTCCACACGTTATCCCTAACCAGGTGTCATACATACTGCTATAAGTAATGCAGCTGTCTTCCCTGAGTTCAAGGAAAAGTGAGACAATGAGCTACTGTACAAATTAGGTTCTTATGTTACCAAACCATATGGCAAAGGGACAGTGGACATTCTGGATTTGCTGACAACTGGGAAGATGCTACCGATTACCTTCTCTCATCTGTGGTCAGCGCTAGAGACCTATTAATAGAGAGTCTACTATACTACTGCTAGGTGTAACACATCGGGATGTCTCCAGCTGGTACTTTAGGAGTCAGAGTGACCTAGAATGTTTCTATACGATGTCCGCTTAGTTTCCCCAAAGTGCTTTGCTCACATGTCTCTTTTACTTGGTTCTACTGAAACATGATGGATGAAGTTGCTCAGTTATATTCTGTTATATACAGTGCTCTGTATGACTTCAACCACATATGGCCAGAGTGGATAGTGACTCCAGCTACAGGCAGGGCCGTAGTAACAGCTGCTGCCGCCCTAAGTACTAAACCTGAAGAAGCCCCATCTTGGGGAGCGTGGTTTTGGCCACAAGCATTTCTCTACATGGATAACACCGCCATACCAGACCTGACTAACACCACCATACTGTGACTGGATAACACTGCCATACCAGACCTGACCAATACCGCCATACTGTGACTGGATAACACCACCACACTAGACCTGACCAATACCGCCATACTGTGACTGTATAACACTGCCATACCAGACCAATACCGCCATGCTGTGACTGGATAACACCGCCACACCAGACCTGACCAATACCTCCTTACTGTGACTGGATAAAACCACCACACCAGACCTGACCAATACCGCCATGCTGTGACTGGATAACACCGCCACACCAGACCTGACCAATACCACCATGCTGTGACTGGATAACACCGCCACACCAGACCTGACCAATACCGCCATACTGTGACTGGATAACAACTCCACACCAGACCTGACCAATACCGCCATACTGTGACTGGATAACACTGCCACACCAGACCTGACCAATATCACCATACTGTGACTGGATAACACCGCCACACCAGACCTGACCAATACCACCATACTGTGACTGTATAACACTGCCATACCAGACCAATACCGCCATGCTGTGACTGGATAACACCGCCACACCAGACCTGACCAATACCGCCATACTGTGAGTGGATAAAACCACCACAACAGACCTGACCAATACTGCCATGCTGTGACTGGATAACACCGCCACACCAGACCTGACCAATACCACCATACTGTGACTGGATAACACTGCTACACCAGACCTGACCAATACCACCATACTGTGACTGTATAACACTGCCATACCAGACCAATACCGCCATGCTGTGACTGGATAACACCGCCACACCAGACCTGACCAATACCGCCATACTGTGACTGGATAACACTTCCATACCAGACCTGACCAATACCGCCATGCTGTGACTGGATAACACCGCCACACCAGACCTGACCAATACCGCCATACTGTGACTAGATAACACTGCAATACCAGACCTGACCAATACCGCCATACTGTGACTGGATAACACCGCCACACCAGACCTGATCTATACTGCCTTACTGTGACTGGATAAAACCATCATACCAGACCTGACTAGAGATGAGCGAATTCTATTCGATCAAACAGCTATTCAATGGAATAGTACACTATTCGAAGAATTCGACCGCGGTTGAATATGTGTGCTTAAACGCAGTAAAAATTTGATTCGCCCTCCCACATCCCCTGGCGCTTTTTTCCAGCCAATAAACATGCAGGGGGTAGGGACAGGCACTAGGAGTAGGCAGGACTTTAAAAAAACCTCTAACTGCGATTGGCCGGCTAAACTATGTGACCTCCTGAAGAGAAAGAATAGTGATTTCAGATTTGTGTCACTTGCTGGTTGGAACTAGAGAGGGACAGACTGTAAAGCAGGGAGAGGAAGGTTTTAGGTTAAGTTAGGTAGGGAGGGACCCCCAAAAGCTCTTGTTAGGGCTAAAACTGTATAAAAACAGACATTTACAAGCTGTAAATGTATAAGCTGTTGTGAGACAGGCAGTGTGTATAAACAGTGTGTATACCCACTGATAGTGTATACGGCTATATACAGTAATTGTGGGATAATACCTTTTATTTTTCTACCACAAATTTGCGCATACGCAAGTTTGCAAGTATACGGCTGTATACAGTGTGTGGGATAATATAGCTGTTATCTCGACTCTAGAGATTTGTGAAGTCTGTGTCCACTAAAGGCGCCGATAAGCCCTTTTTTTCTATTGTTGTAAAAACAATTCTATATCCGGTATACGGCTGTATACAGTGTGTGGGATAAATTAAAAAACTATCTGGTACAGCTAAATTGTATACTATTGAAAAAAAGTTAAACAGCTACTACAATGCGTAGGGCAAAGCGAAGAGGACAGGGACGCGGAAATGCTGCTGGGGTTTCAAGCCGCGGTGCAGTGATTGGGGATACAGCGCGTGCTTCAGAGGGACGTCCAGTATCGAACGCATCCACCATCCCTGGCTTTATAGGACGGTTGTGCAGGGGGCGGGGTACACAACTGTCAAGGCCCGATCAGTGTGACCAAGTGTTACGATGGATGGCGGAGAGTGCTTCCAGTCATTTATCTACTCACTTCGGTCTCGAGGCTAGCCAAGAGTCTGACCCTCATGTCTCCAAACCTGCACAATTATTCTATAGTCATCCCACCATTGCCCACTCCGAGGAGCTCTTTTCGGGTCCTTTTACCCAATTGGACAGTGTTGAAATACTTGATGAATCCCAGGAGCTACCTGAGGATTATATCTGAACCAGCGACCTCAAGTCGTGAGGAGTGATGATGAGGAGACCCAATTGCCATTAAGCCAAACAGTTGACATGCCCAGTCTGCAGGAGAAGCAGCAGAGTGAGGAGATAGAAGAGGAGGGGCTGGACGTGAAGCAAACGACCCGACCTGGCAAGGGGTGATGTCCAGTGGGGAAAATAGTGGAGGTGTGGAGGCCCGCACAGCACCAAAAAAGGCGCAAAGAGGCAGAGGGATGTCCAGAGGTAGAGGACAGACGAGTCAGCAGAGCCGAAGCTTTCCCCTGAAGCAGCCAGTAACGCCGAGCTCCCCCCTTGAGGTCACGCAGTTCTTTGGTGTGAAGGTTTTTTAATGTTTGTGCGGATGACAAGCTGAGCGTGGTGTGCACTCTTTGTCACTCCAAACTGAGTAGAGGCTCGGAAAAGAGCAACTTGACCACCTCGGCCATGCGGCGTCACCTGGAAGCAAAGCACTGGGCTCAGAGGGAAAGAGCAAACGCAGGAGAACCTGCACCCGGCGTTGCAACTGCTGACTCTTGCCCTGTTCTCTCTGCTAGAGCTACAGTCAGGGCCGTTTCTGCCATGAGGCGGAATGAGTATTCCGCCTCAGGCGGCAGATTCTGCGCCCCTGCAGGGGGCGGCAGACAGCAGCCCTGCGCCTGCAGCCGCTCACCTGTCCTGCCGCAGCCGTCCGGTCCCGCCGCCAACGCTTACCGCTGTCCCGCGCCGTCAGTCAGCAGCTGTTATCGCCCTCCAGCGAGTCGTGAGTGCCCGTGGTCAGCGGGGGCCGCGATGCCCCCGCTGACCCCAGGCACTCACGACTCTCTGGAGGGCGATGTCAGGGGGCGGCCGCCTGAGGTTTGCCTCAGGCGGCAGAAACCCCAGAATCGGCCCTGGCTACAGTCCAGACCACCACCAGCCAGGACACTTCGCCATCTGCCTGTGCTTCGGTCACTTTGGTGCCTTCTTCACCTTCCCCTTCGCCTGCGTCTGCTCCTTCACCTGCACCGTCATGCACCTCTTCACAGCAATTGTCTCTCAGTCAGGCATTTGATCACAAGCATAAGTGCACCTCTACTCACCCCTCTGCCCAAGCCTTAGACTGCCACACCTCCAAATTGCTGGCCATGGAGATGCTGCCGTTTAGGCTTGTGGAGACGCAAGCCTTCCGTGACCTCATGGCAGCTGCCGCACCTTGGTATTCTGTCCCTAGCCACCACTACTTTTCCAGGTGTGCCGTCCCCGCCTTGCACCAGCACGTGTCTCATAACATCGAGTGAGCCCTGACTTACGCGGTTAGCGCGAAGATTCATTTGACCATCGACTAGTGGACAAGTGCTTGCTCCCTTCTCCCCCCTCCTAAGATGGACAGCACAAGCTCTGACAACTCTTCCCTCTCCTCCTCCTCCTCCGTAAAATCGCCCTCATCGGTCAGCTGGAAATGCTGCAGCACTGGCGTGGGGAGACGTAAGCAGGCTGTGCTCAAGCTTATCAGCCTGGGTGATAAGAAGCACAGCGCCCCAGAGGTCAAGGATGACATAGTGCGGCAGGCAGAAATTTGGCTGTCGCCGCTGTGCTGTATGTGATAATGGCCATAACTTGGTGGCAGCTCTGGAGCTTGGAAAACTCCAACATGTTCCATGCCTGGCCCACGTTTTTAATTTGGTGGTGCAGCGCTTTTTAAAGACCTACCCCGACCTGCCGAAGCTACTGGTGAAAGTGCGGCACCTGTGCGCCCACTTTCGGAAGTCCACCGTGGCAGCTGCTAGCCTTAAAAAGCTACAAAAACATCTGCATTTGCTTGAACACCGGCTGTTGTGTGATGTCACCACTCGCTGGAATTCTACATATCATATGTTGTCCAGGGTGTGTGAGCAGCAGAGAATACCAGCTGGAATTCCAGCTCCAAAACCCACGGGTGCCTTCTACTCAGCTCCCTCAGTTTGCCAACCATGAGTGGCCATGGATGGCAGACTTATGCGAAGTTTTAAGGATTTTGAGGAGTCCCCCAAGAGGGTCAGCTGCAACGATGCCATAGTGAGCAGAACCATCCCACTCCTATGCATTGTTAAAGAATCCCTCATCGCCATCAGGGACAATGCCTTGCACGCACCGGAGGCCGGGATAGGAGGAGACGTGACAGATATACAGTCACACTACACTACTGTTAGCTTCTCAGGGTCGATTCTTCTCAGGGAGGAAGAAGAGGAGGAGGCTGTTGGCCACACTGTCGGCGAGGCTAGCGGTGCAGTTGTGTGCGTCCCATTGGTCCAGCGAGGATGGGGTGAAGAGGAGGCAGAGGAGGAAGAGGAGGAGGAAACATTGAACGATACTTCTGGTGGGGGCAGCGATGTGATGCCAATTCACAGCCTGGCACACATGGCTGAATTTATGTTCGGCTGCTTTGAGAGGGACAAATGCGTTGTCCACATAATTGGGAGCAAAAAATACTGGGTTTTCGCAATACTGGACCCCCGGTATAAAGATAATGTCTCCTCATTCATTCCAGTAGAGGAGAGGACCACCAGACTACTGGAGTACCAGAGAGAACTGCTGCAGAATATGATGGAGATATTCCCACCTTCCAGCAAAGCAGAGAGAAGAGAGTTCCTCCCAAAGCCGGACAACATCCATCAGGTCCACGGCCGCCAGGGGAACACTCTCCAAAGTATGGAACACGTTAATGGCACCCCCTCGCCAAAGTACCATCAGTGTAAGGCCTAGTAAGAACAGGAGAGACAAGTATCGGCAGATGTTGCGGGAGTACCTGGTCGACCTCAACCCTGTCCTCCCTGATCCCTCGGCGCCCTACACGTATTGGGTCTCCAAGTTGGACACGTGGCTGGAACTCTCACTATACGCCTTGGAGGTGCTGGCCTGCCCTGCTACCAGTGTTCTGTCCGAAAGAGTCTTTAGCGCAGCTAGGGGCATCATCACAGATAAGCGCAGCCGCCTGTCAACTGACCGGCTGACGCTCATCAAAATGAAGGCCCAGAGGATAGACCCAGACTTTGCTTCTCCACCAGTTGAAAGCCTCGAGAAGTGAAGTCGCATGTTTCAGCTCTAGGTAATTTCCTCCTCTGCCTCCACTGCCATAGAAATGGGCCATTTAAAAAAAATAAATAAAAAAAATTAACAAGGCTCACCTGAAGGGCCATGTCACCATTTTTTTAAGGGCTCACCTCGTGGGCCTAATTTCATACGCCTCTATACAATTTTTTTGAAGGCTCACTTCATAGGCCTCTATACAATGTTTTTGAGGGCTCACCTCATGGGCCTCTATACAATGTTTTTAAAGGGCTCACTTCATGGGCCTAAGTTCATAGGCCTCTATACAATTTTTGGAGGCTCACCTCATGGGCCTCAAGCTAACTTTTCAAGGGCTAACCTCATGGGCCTCAAGCTAATTTTTCGAGGGCTAACCTCATAGGTCTCAAGCTATTTTTTCGAGGGCTAACCTCATGGGCCTCAAGCTATTTTTTTAAGGGCTCAACTCATAGGCCTTGTGAGAATATACTTTGTCATTTTAGAGGACAGATACGTGTCACCGAGGTGCCTGGCCTTGGTGAAGTGAACCGGTAGCTTTAGACAGTAACTGTAGGTTATTGTCACTTTTATTAAATGCATCAGCTGTTTCCACAGCTGATCCGGGTCCGGCTTTACTGGAGCAGTCAAAGTGACGGGTGGGACGACTTTTTCCACGTATTCCAGGCTTTTCCATTGCCTCAATAAAAGGACTGCTGTTTGGCTAAACCGCATGGGGAGAGATACTCAGTTGCCGTGTAAAGTAATCCCCACACCAACTTTGCTTTTTGTGATTTAAATGGCAGCATGATAAATTTTCTTTTGCTGAATATTCGGATTTCTGTCCGCGCTAATGTAGAGGAAATAAGTTGTCCGAGTATTTTTCCATTATACAAAGCGGTTATATTGTGTTCAGAGTCTATAGTTGATCTGTGTATAGTCTGTAATAGTGGTGTAATACTGAAAATGGATATATTATATATATATATATATATATATATATATATATATATATATATATATATATATACATATATATATATGCGCAATATATACATGTGTGCAATTCACATCACTGGCTGGGCAATATATAACTCTGCAAACAATTGTATTTCACAAGTGTACTAAATAAACAAGAAACAAACATACGCTAATATTACACATCACCTAATACGTAGGCAAATACCGCTAGACCAAAAGGTACACTTCTACTTTATGTACATGTACCCAGGCATGCCTCCCCTGCTGTCCTATATACACCCAGGCATGCTTCCCCTGCTGTCCTATATGTACCCAGGCATGCTTCCCCTGCTGTCCTATATGTACCCAGGCATGCTTCCCCTGCTGTCCTATATACACCCAGGCATGCTTCCCCTGCTGTCCTATATGTACCCAGGCATGCTTCCCCTGCTGTCCTATATACACCCAGGCATGCTTCCCCTGCTGTCCTATATACACCCAGGCATGCTTCCCCTGCTGTCCTATATGTACCCAGGCATGCTTCCCCTGCTGTCCTATATCCACCCAGGCATGCTTCCCCTGCTGTCCTATATGTACCCAGGCATGCTTCCCCTGCTGTCCTATATGTACCCAGGCATGCTTCCCCTGCTGTCCTATATGTACCCAGGCATGCTTCCCCTGCTGTCCTATATGTACCCAGGCATGCCTCCCCTGCTGTCCTATATGTACCCAGGCATGCTTCCCCTGCTGTCCTATATACACCCAGGCATGCTTCCCCTGCTGTCCTATATGTACCCAGGCATGCTTCCCCTGCTGTCCTATATGTACCCAGGCATGCTTCCCCTGCTGTCCTATATACACCCAGGCATGCTTCCCCTGCTGTCCTATATACACCCAGGCATGCTTCCCCTGCTGTCCTATATGTACCCAGGCATGCTTCCCCTGCTGTCCTATATACACCCAGGCATGCTTCCCCTGCTGTCCTATATGTACCCAGGCATGCTTCCCCTGCTGTCCTATATGTACCCAGGCATGCTTCCCCTGCTGTCCTATATGTACCCAGGCATGCTTCCCCTGCTGTCCTATATATACCCAGGCATGCTTCCCCTGCTGTCCTATATGTACCCAGGCATGCTTCCCCTGCTGTCCTATATGTACCCAGGCATGCTTCCCCTGCTGTCCTATATGTACCCAGGCATGCTTCCCCTGCTGTCCTATATGTACCCAGGCATGCTTCCCCTGCTGTCCTATATGTACCCAGGCATGCTTCCCCTGCTGTCCTATATACACCCAGGCATGCTTCCCCTGCTGTCCTATATGTACCCAGGCATGCTTCCCCTGCTGTCCTATATATACCCAGGCATGCTTCCCCTGTTGTCCTATATGTACCCAGGCATGCTTCCCCTGCTGTCCTATATGTATCCAGGCATGCTTCCCCTGCTGTCCCATATGTACCCAGGCATGCTTCCCCTGCTGTCCTATATGTATCCAGGCATGCTTCCCCTGCTGTCCTATATACACCCAGGCATGCTTCCCCTGCTGTCCTATATACACCCAGGCATGCTTCCCCTGCTGTCCTATAGGTACCCAGGCATGCTTCCCCTGCTGTCCTATATACACCCAGGCATGCTTCCCCTGCTGTCCTATAGGTACCCAGGCATGCTTCCCCTGCTGTCCTATATGTACCCAGGCATGCCTCCCCTGCTCTCCTATATACACCCAGGCATGCTTCCCCTGCTGTCCTATATGTACCCGGGCATGCTTCCCCTGCTGTCCTATATGTACCCGGGCATGCTTCCCCTGCTGTCCTATATGTACCCAGGCATGCTTCCCCTGCTGTCCTATATGTACCCAGGCATGCCTCCCCTGCTCTCCTATATACACCCAGGCATGCTTCCCCTGCTGTCCTATATGTACCCAGGCATGCTTCCCCTGCTGTCCTATATGTACCCAGGCATGCTTCCCCTGCTGTCCTATATGTACCCAGGCATGCTTCCCCTGCTGTCCTATATGTACCCAGGCATGCTTCCCCTGCTGTCCTATATACACCCAGGCACGCTTCCCCTGCTGTCCTATATGTACCCAGGCATGCTTCCCCTGCTGTCCCATATGTACCCAGGCATGCTTCCCCTGCTGTCCTATATGTACCCAGGCATGCTTCCCCTGCTGTCCTATATGTACCCAGGCATGCTTCCCCTGCTGTCCTATATAGACCCAGGCATGCTTCCCCTGCTGTCCTATATGTACCCAGGCATGCTTCCCCTGCTGTCCTATATACACCCGGGCATGCTTCCCCTGCTCTCCTATATGTACCCAGGCATGCTTCCCCTGCTGTCCTATATGTACCCAGGCATGCTTCTCCTGCTGTCCTATATACACCCAGGCATGCTTCCCCTGCTGTCCTATATGTACCCAGGCATGCTTCCCCTGCTGTCCTATATGTATCCAGGCATGCTTCCCCTGCTGTCCTATATGTACCCAGGCATGCTTCCCCTGCTGTCCTATATACACCCAGGCATGCTTCCCCTGCTGTCCTATATGTACCCAGGCATGCTTCCCCTGCTGTCCTATATGTACCCAGGCATGCTTCTCCTGCTGTCCTATATACACCCAGCCATGCTTCCCCTGCTGTCCTATATACACCCAGGCATGCTTCCCCTGCTGTCCTATATGTACCCAGGCATGCTTCCCCTGCTGTCCTATATACACCCAGGTATGCTTCCCCTGCTGTCCTATATACACCCAGGCATGCTTCCCCTGCTGTCCTATATACACCCAGGTATGCTTCCCCCGCTGTCCTATATACACCCAGGCATGCTTCCCCCGCTGTCCTATATACACCCAGGCATGCTTCCCCCGCTGTCCTATATGTACCCAGGCATGCTTCCCCTGCTGTCCCATATGTACCCAGGCATGCCTCCCCTGCTGTCCTATATGTACCCAGGCATGCTTCCCCTGCTGTCCTATATACACCCAGGCATGCTTCCCCTGCTGTCCTATATACACCCAGGCATGCTTCCCCTGCTGTCCTATATGTACCCAGGCATGCTTCCCCTGCTGTCCTATATGTACCCAGGCATGCTTCCCCTGCTGTCCTATATGTACCCAGGCATGCTTCCCCTGCTGTCCTATATGTACCCAGGCATGCTTCCCCTGCTGTCCTATATACACCCAGGCATGCTTCCCCTGCTGTCCTATATACACCCAGGCATGCTTCCCCCGCTGTCCTATATGTACCCAGGCATGCTTCCCCTGCTGTCCTATATACACCCAGGCATGCTTCCCCTGCTGTCCTATATGTACCCAGGCATGCTTCCCCTGCTGTCCTATATGTACCCAGGCATGCTTCCTCTGCTCTCCTATATGTACCCAGGCATGCTTCCCCTGCTGTCCCATATGTACCCAGGCATGCTTCCCCTGCTGTCCTATATGTACCCAGGCATGCTTCCCCTGCTGTCCTATATGTACCCAGGCATGCTTCCTCTGCTCTCCTATATGTACCCAGGCATGCTTCCCCTGCTGTCCCTTATGTACCCAGGCATGCTTCCCCTGCTGTCCTATATGTACCCGGGCATGCTTCCCCTGCTGTCCTATATACACCCAGGCATGCTTCCCCTGCTGTCCTATATGTACCCAGGCATGCTTCCCCTGCTGTCCTATATGTACCCAGGCATGCTTCCCCTGCTGTCCTATATGTACCCGGGCATGCTTCCCCTGCTGTCCTATATGTACCCAGGCATGCTTCCCCTGCTGTCCTATATGTACCCGGGCATGCTTCCCCTGCTGTCCTATATGTACCCAGGCATGCTTCCCCTGCTGTCCTATATGTACCCAGGCATGCTTCCCCCGCTGTCCTATATGTACCCAGGCATGCTTCCCCTGCTGTCCTATATGTACCCAGGCATGCTTCCCCTGCTCTCCTATATGTACCCAGGCATGCTTCCCCTGCTGTCCTATATGTACCCAGGCATGCTTCCCCTGCTGTCCTATATGTACCCAGGCATGCTTCCCCTGCTGTCCTATATATACCCAGGCATGCTTCCCCTGCTGTCCTATATGTACCCAGGCATGCTTCCCCTGCTGTCCTATATGTACCCAGGCATGCTTCCCCTGCTGTCCTATATGTACCCAGGCATGCTTCCCCTGCTCTCCTATATGTACCCAGGCATGCTTCCCCTGCTGTCCCATATACACCCAGGCATGCTTCCCCTGCTGTCCTATATGTACCCAGGCATGCTTCCCCTGCTGTCCTATATGTACCCGGGCATGCTTCCCCTGCTGTCCTATATACACCCAGGCATGCTTCCCCTGCTGTCCTATATGTACCCAGGCATGCTTCCCCTGCTGTCCTATATGTACCCAGACATGCTTCCCCTGCTGTCCTATATATACCCAGGCATGCTTCCCCTGCTGTCCTATATACACCCAGACATGCTTCCCCTGCTGTCCTATATATACCCAGGCATGCTTCCCCTGCTGTCCTATATGTACCCAGGCATGCTTCCCCTGCTGTCCTATATACACCCAGGCATGCTTCCCCTGCTGTCCTATATACACCCAGGCATGCTTCCCCTGCTGTCCTATATACACCCAGGCATGCTTCCCCTGCTGTCCTATATGTACCCAGGCATGCCTCCCCTGCTGTCCTATATACACCCAGGCATGCTTCCCCTGCTGTCCTATATATACCCAGGCATGCCTCCCCTGCTGTCCTATATGTACCCAGGCATGCCTCCCCTGCTGTCCTATATACACCCAGGCATGCTTCCCCTGCTGTCCTATATGTACCCAGGCATGCCTCCCCTGCTGTCCCATATGTACCCAGGCATGCTTCCCCTGCTGTCCTATATACACCCAGGCATGCTTCCCCCGCTGTCCCATATGTACCCAGGCATGCTTCCCCTGCTGTCCTATATACACCCAGGTATGCTTCCCCTGCTGTCCTATATACACCCAGGCATGCTTCCCCCGCTGTCCCATATGTACCCAGGGGTCTTGGCATCATTTCCTGAGGTTTCATTGGGCACTTGGTCGCCTCCTTGTGGTCAAATCTTGATTTTCAAGTCCGAAAGATTTTTCTCCCATTGACTATAACGGGATTCGATATTCAATCGAATAGTTGAATATCGGGAGCTATTCGAATCGAATCAAATATTTCACTATTCGCTCATCTCCAGACCTGACCAATACCGCCATACTGTGACTGTATAATACCGCCATACCAGACCTGATACCACGATAGATAGATAGATAGATAGATAGATAGATAGATAGATAGATAGATAGATAGATAGATAGATAGATAGATAGATAGGAGATAGATAGGAGATAGATAGATAGATAGATAGATAGATAGATAGATAGATAGGAGATAGGAGATAGATAGATAGATAGATAGATAGGAGATAGATAGATAGATAGATAGATAGATAGATAGATAGATAGATAGATAGATAGGAGATAGATAGATAGATAGGAGATAGATAGATAGATAGATAGATAGATAGGAGATAGATAGACAGACAGATAGGAGATAGATAGGAGATAGATAGATAGATAGATAGATAGATAGGAGATAGATAGATAGGAGATAGATAGGAGATAGATAGATAGATAGATAGATAGATAGATAGGAGATAGATAGATAGGAGATAGATAGATAGATAGATAGATAGATAGATAGATAGATAGATAGATAGATAGGAGATAGATAGACAGACAGATAGATAGGAGATAGATAGGAGATAGATAGATAGATAGATAGATAGATAGATAGATAGATAGGAGATAGATAGACAGACAGATAGATAGGAGATAGATAGGAGATAGATAGATAGATAGATAGATAGATAGATAGATAGATAGGAGATAGATAGATAGGAGATAGATAGGAGATAGATAGATAGATAGATAGATAGATAGATAGATAGATAGATAGATAGGAGATAGATAGGAGATAGATAGATAGGAGATAGATAGGAGATAGATAGGAGATAGATAGATAGATAGGAGATAGATAGATAGGAGATAGATAGATAGATAGATAGATAGATAGATAGATAGATAGGAGATAGATAGGAGATAGATAGATAGATAGATAGATAGATAGATAGATAGATAGATAGATAGGAGATAGAGGAGATAGATAGATAGATAGATAGATAGATAGATAGGAGATAGATAGGAGATAGATAGATAGATAGATAGATAGATAGATAGATAGATAGATAGGAGATAGATAGACAGACAGATAGATAGGAGATAGATAGGAGATAGATAGATAGATAGATAGATAGATAGATAGATAGGAGATAGATAGATAGGAGATAGATAGGAGATAGATAGATAGATAGATAGATAGATAGATAGATAGATAGATAGGAGATAGATAGGAGATAGATAGGAGATAGATAGGAGATAGATAGGAGATAGATAGGAGATAGATAGGAGATAGATAGATAGATAGATAGATAGGAGATAGATAGATAGGAGATAGATAGATAGATAGATAGATAGATAGGAGATAGATAGGAGATAGATAGATAGATAGATAGATAGATAGATAGATAGATAGATAGATAGATAGATAGATAGGAGATAGATAGGAGATAGATAGATAGATAGGAGATAGATAGATAGGAGATAGATAGGAGATAGATAGATAGATAGATAGATAGGAGATAGATAGATAGGAGATAGATCGATAGATAGGAGATAGATAGATAGATAGGAGATAGATAGGAGATAGATAGATAGATAGATAGATAGATAGATAGATAGGAGATAGATAGATAGGAGATAGATAGATAGATAGGAGATAGATAGATAGATAGGAGATAGATAGATAGATAGGAGATAGATAGGAGATAGATAGATAGATAGGAGATAGATAGATAGATAGATAGATAGATAGATAGATAGGAGATAGATAGGAGATAGATAGATAGATAGATAGGAGATAGATAGGAGATAGATAGGAGATAGATAGATAGATAGATAGATAGATAGATAGATAGATAGATAGGAGATAGATAGACAGACAGATAGATAGGAGATAGATAGGAGATAGATAGATAGATAGATAGATAGATAGATAGGAGATAGATAGATAGGAGATAGATAGGAGATAGATAGATAGATAGATAGATAGATAGATAGATAGATAGATAGATAGGAGATAGATAGGAGATAGATAGGAGATAGATAGGAGATAGATAGGAGATAGATAGGAGATAGATAGGAGATAGATAGATAGATAGATAGATAGGAGATAGATAGATAGGAGATAGATAGATAGATAGATAGATAGATAGATAGGAGATAGATAGGAGATAGATAGATAGATAGATAGATAGATAGATAGATAGATAGGAGATAGATAGGAGATAGATAGATAGATAGGAGATAGATAGATAGGAGATAGATAGGAGATAGATAGATAGATAGATAGATAGGAGATAGATAGATAGGAGATAGATCGATAGATAGGAGATAGATAGATAGATAGGAGATAGATAGGAGATAGATAGATAGATAGATAGATAGATAGATAGATAGATAGATAGATAGGAGATAGATAGATAGGAGATAGATAGATAGATAGGAGATAGATAGATAGATAGGAGATAGATAGATAGATAGGAGATAGATAGGAGATAGATAGATAGATAGGAGATAGATAGATAGATAGATAGATAGATAGATAGATAGATAGATAGATAGGAGATAGATAGATAGGAGATAGATAGGAGATAGATAGGAGATAGGAGATAGATAGATAGATAGGAGATAGATAGGAGATAGATAGATAGGAGATAGATAGATAGATAGATAGATAGATAGATAGATAGATAGATAGGAGATAGATAGGAGATAGATAGATAGGAGATAGATAGATAGATAGGAGATAGATAGGAGATAGATAGATAGGAGATAGATAGATAGATAGATAGATAGATAGATAGATAGATAGGAGATAGATAGGAGATAGATAGATAGATAGATAGATAGATAGATAGATAGATAGATAGATAGATAGGAGATAGATAGGAGATAGGAGATAGATAGAGAGATAGATAGATAGATAGATAGGAGATAGATAGATAGATAGATAGATAGGAGATAGATAGGAGATAGATAGGAGATAGATAGAGAGATAGATAGATAGATAGATAGATAGATAGATAGATAGATAGATAGATAGATAGATAGATAGATAGGAGATAGATAGAAGATAGATAGGAGATAGATAGAGAGATAGATAGATAGATAGATAGATAGATAGATAGATAGGAGATAGATAGATAGATAGATAGATAGATAGATAGATAGATAGATAGATAGGAGATAGAAGATAGATAGGAGATAGATAGATAGATAGATAGATAGATAGATAGATAGGAGATAGATAGATAGGAGATAGATAGGAGATAGATAGGAGATAGATAGATAGATAGATAGATAGGAGATAGATAGATAGGAGATAGATAGATTGATAGATAGATAGATAGATAGGAGATAGATAGATAGATAGGAGATAGATAGATAGGAGATAGATAGATAGATAGATAGATAGATAGATAGGAGATAGATAGATAGATAGATAGGAGATAGATAGATAGGAGATAGATAGATAGGAGATAGATAGATAGGAGATAGATAGGAGATAGATAGATAGATAGATAGATAGATAGGAGATAGATAGATAGATAGGAGATAGATAGGAGATAGATAGGAGATAGATAGATAGGAGATAGATAGATAGATAGATAGATAGATAGATAGATAGATAGGAGATAGATAGATAGGAGATAGATTGATAGATAGATAGATAGATAGATAGATAGGAGATAGATAGATAGATAGATAGGAGATAGATAGATAGATAGGAGATAGATAGATAGATAGATAGGAGATAGATAGATAGATAGGAGATAGATAGATAGATAGGAGATAGATAGGAGATAGATAGGAGATAGATAGATAGATAGATAGATAGATAGATAGATAGATAGATAGATGGATAGATAGGAGATAGATAGGAGATAGATAGATAGGAGATAGATAGATAGATAGATAGATAGATAGATAGATAGATAGGAGATAGATAGATAGGAGATAGATAGATTGATAGATAGATAGATAGATAGATAGATAGATAGGAGATAGATAGATAGATAGATAGGAGATAGATAGATAGGAGATAGATAGATAGATAGATAGATAGGAGATAGATAGATAGGAGATAGATAGATAGATAGGAGATAGATAGATAGATAGATAGATAGATAGATAGATAGATAGATAGATAGGAGATAGATAGGAGATAGATAGGAGATAGATAGATAGATAGATAGATAGATAGATAGATAGGAGATAGATAGATAGATAGATAGATAGATAGATAGATAGATAGGAGATAGATAGATAGATAGGAGATAGATAGATAGATAGATAGATAGATAGGAGATAGATAGATAGATAGATAGATAGATAGATAGATAGATAGGAGATAGATAGATAGATAGATAGATAGATAGATAGATAGATAGGAGATAGATAGGAGATAGATAGATAGATAGATAGATAGATAGGAGATAGATAGATAGGAGATAGATAGATAGATAGATAGATAGATAGATAGATAGGAGATAGATAGATAGATAGATAGATAGATAGATAGATAGATAGATAGGAGATAGATAGATAGGAGATAGATAGATAGATAGATAGATAGATAGATAGATAGATAGGAGATAGATAGATAGATAGATAGATAGGAGATAGATAGATAGATAGGAGATAGATAGATAGATAGATAGATAGATAGATAGATAGATAGATAGATAGATAGGAGATAGATAGATAGATAGGAGATAGATAGATAGATAGATAGATAGGAGATAGATAGATAGATAGATAGATAGATAGATAGATAGATAGATAGGAGATAGGAGATAGATAGATAGATATCAGGAATCTCCACGGCACTCCAAAGTGATCAAAAATAGTGATTTATTCCATGATGAAAAACAGCACAGCAAAGTGTCAAAGTAGCGACGTTTCGACGACCTCCGTCGTCTTTTTCAAGTGTGATAACACTACAAACATCAGATCCTCTTATACAGGTGAGTAAATCAATCCACAACCGTGATAGGTGCACTAGTGCACGTGACATATAATTAACAAACAAAACATTTGTTACAGGAATTGTATTACTGTGTTTTAAGGTACAATATTTCTTGTACAGGTGCATAGTGAAGTGAAAAAAATAAAAAAATATGCTCGAGCCAGACGGCGAGTCATGAATGAAAGTCCAATGATTATACTCAGTAAGTATTGATTGTAGCGGTTGCGGCTCACACCCAATTAAGTCAGGAACCTCGGCAGCAGAAATGTAGGAGAAAATTCGTGTCCACACCCATCAGGTGTAAAGGCAAAAAGGCATATTGGGAGTAGTAGTATAATGGGAGCAAGGTACTTCAGGTCACTCTGTGTGAGATCGCATCACCCCAATACACATAAGTGTATGGTACCGCGATTTCACTAGTTAGAGCAGCCTATTCCCCTGTTCCTAACTACAAAAACGCATGATGTATGAACAGTCACCAACATGTTTAAGGAAACACGCTTGAAAAAGACGATGGAGGTCGTCGAAACGTCGCTACTTTGACACTTTGCTGTGCTGTTTTTCATCATGGAATAAATCACTATTTTTGATCACTTTGGAGTGCCGTGGAGATTCCTGATATATATCTAGCCAAGTCGTGGTCTCGACTGTCCGCTGGCACCCATCACACCGTGTAAGGTGGTGCCGCTCCAAGATTCATTATATCTAGATAGATAGATAGATAGATAGATAGGAGATAGATAGATAGATAGATAGATAGATAGATAGGAGATAGATAGGAGATAGGAGATAGATAGGAGATAGATAGGAGATAGATAGATAGATAGATAGATATGAGATAGAGAGATAGATAGATAGATAGGAGATAGATAGATAGGAGATAGATAGATAGATAGATAGGAGATAGGAGATAGATAGATAGGAGATAGATAGGAGATAGATAGATAGGAGATAGATAGATAGATAGATAGATAGATAGATAGATAGATAGGAGATAGATAGATAGATAGGAGATAGATAGGAGATAGATAGATAGATAGATAGGAGATAGATAGATAGATAGATAGATAGGAGATAGATAGGAGATAGATAGATAGATAGGAGATAGATAGATAGATAGATAGGAGATAGATAGATAGATAGATAGATAGGAGATAGGAGATAGATAGATAGATAGGAGATAGATAGGAGATAGATAGGAGATAGATAGGAGATAGATAGATAGATAGGAGATAGATAGATAGGAGATAGATAGATAGATAGATAGATAGATAGATAGATAGATAGGAGATAGATAGATAGGAGATAGATAGATAGATAGATAGATAGATAGATAGATAGATAGATAGATAGATAGGAGATAGATAGGAGATAGATAAGAGATAGATAGGAGATAGATAGGAGATAGATAGGAGATAGATAGATAGATAGATAGATAGATAGATAGATAGGAGATAGATAGATAGGAGATAGATAGGAGATAGATAGATAGATAGATAGGAGATAGATAGGAGATAGATAGGAGATAGATAGATAGATAGGAGATAGATAGATAGGAGATAGATAGGAGATAGATAGGAGATAGATAGATAGGAGATAGATAGATAGATAGGAGATAGATAGGAGATAGATAGATAGGAGATAGATAGATAGATAGATAGATAGATAGATAGATAGATAGATAGATAGGAGATAGATAGATAGGAGATAGATAGATAGATAGGAGATAGATAGGAGATAGATAGGAGATAGATAGGAGATAGATAGATAGGAGATAGATAGATAGATAGATAGATAGATAGATAGATAGATAGGAGATAGATAGATAGATAGATAGGAGATAGATAGGAGATAGATAGGAGATAGATAGATAGATAGGAGATAGATAGATAGATAGATAGATAGATAGATAGATAGATAGGAGATAGATAGATAGATAGATAGATAGATAGGAGATAGATAGATAGATAGATAGATAGGAGATAGATAGATAGGAGATAGATAGATAGATAGATAGGAGATAGATAGGAGATAGATAGGAGATAGATAGGAGATAGATAGATAGATAGATAGATAGGAGATAGATAGATAGGAGATAGATAGATAGATAGATAGATAGATAGATAGATAGATAGGAGATAGATAGATAGATAGATAGATAGGAGATAGATAGGAGATAGATAGGAGATAGATAGGAGATAGATAGATAGATAGATAGATAGGAGATAGATAGATAGATAGATAGATAGATAGGAGATATGAGATAGATAGATAGATAGGAGATAGATAGATAGATAGATAGATAGATAGATAGATAGGAGATAGATAGATAGGAGATAGATAGATAGGAGATAGATAGGAGATAGATAGATAGATAGATAGATAGATAGATAGATAGATAGATAGATAGATAGATAGGAGATAGATAGGAGATAGATAGATAGATAGATAGGAGATAGATAGGAGATAGATAGATAGATAGATAGGAGATAGATAGATAGATAGATAGGAGATAGATAGATAGGAGATAGATAGATAGATAGATAGGAGATAGATAGATAGATAGGAGATAGATAGAAAGACACAATAAATGACCGGAAGAGACCATCGTCCCCCAACTCACAGGTTTGATGTCCCGATGAAGAAAGCCGACAGAGTGGATGGAATCTATGGACTCCAGGATCTGTTTCCCGAGACGCAGGGTGGTGCTCATGGTGAAGGTGCCACGGGGCTGACTCCTGCGCAGATCCGCCAAGTTCCGTCCCTGTCAGCAAAATAAGATGATGAGTAACCGACTGTGATCTATCGTGTCCATAATGTGTATAGAGTAGTCAAAATCCTGGTGCTATACTACCTCTATCCCCTGTACACCCCCCCCCCACCTGGTGCTATACTACCTCTATCCCCTGTACACCCCCCCCCACCTGGTGCTATACTACCTCTATCCCTGTACACCCCCCCCCCACCTGGTGCTATACTACCTCTATCCCCTGTACACCCCCCCCCACCTGGTGCTATACTACCTCTATCCCCTGTACACCCCCCCACCTGGTGCTATACTACCTCTATCCCCTGTATACACTCCCCCACCTGGTGCTATACTACCTCTATCCCCGTTACACCCCCCCACCTGGTGCTATACTACCTCTATCCCCTGTACACCCCCCCACCTGGTGCTATACTACCTCTATCCCCGTACACCCCCCCCCACCTGGTGCTATACTACCTCTATCCCCTGTATACACTCCCCCACCTGGTGCTATACTACCTCTATCCCCTGTACACCCCCCCACCTGGTGCTATACTACCTCTATCCCCGTTACACCCCCCCACCTGGTGCTATACTACCTCTATCCCCTGTATACACCCCCCCACCTGGTGCTATACTACCTCTATCCCCTGTACACCCCCCCACCTGGTGCTATACTACCTCTATCCCCTGTACACCCTCCCCCCACCTGGTGCTATACTACCTCTATCCCCTGTACACCCTCCCCCCACCTGGTGCTATACTACCTCTATCCCCGTACACCCCCCCACCTGGTGCTATACTACCTCTATCCCCGTACACCCCCCCCACCTGGTGCTATACTACCTCTATCCCCGTACACCCCCCCCCCCACCTGGTGCTATACTACCTCTATCCCCTGTACACCCCCCCCCACCTGGTGCTATACTACTTCTATCCCCGTACACCCCCCCACCTGGTGCTATACTACCTCTATCCCCTGTACACCCCCCCACCTGGTGCTATACTACCTCTATCCTCGCACACACCTGGTGCTATACTACCTCTATCCCCTGTACACCCCCCCACCTGGTGCTATACTACCTCTATCCCCTGTATACACCCCCCCACCTGGTGCTATACTACCTCTATCCCTGTACACCCCCCACCTGGTGCTATACTACCTCTATCCCCTGTACACCCCCCCCCCCACCTGGTGCTATACTACCTCTATCCCCTGTACACCCCCCCACCTGGTGCTATACTACCTCTATCCCCTGTACACCCCCCCACCTGGTGCTATACTACCTCTATCCCCTGTACACCCCCCCCACCTGGTGCTATACTACCTCTATCCCCTGTACACCCCCCCACCTGGTGCTATACTACCTCTATCCCCTGTATACACCCCCCCACCTGGTGCTATACTACCTCTATCCCCTGTACACCCCCCCACCTGGTGCTATACTACCTCTATCCCCTGTATACACCCCCCCACCTGGTGCTATACTACCTCTATCCTCGCACACACCTGGTGCTATACTACCTTTATCCCCTGTACACCCCCCCACCTGGTGCTATACTACCTCTATCCCCTGTATACACCCCCCCACCTGGTGCTATACTACCTCTATCCTCGCACACACCTGGTGCTATACTACCTTTATCCCCTGTACACCCCCCCACCTGGTGCTATACTACCTCTATCCCCTGTATACACCCCCCCACCTGGTGCTATACTACCTCTATCCTCGCACACACCTGGTGCTATACTACCTCTATCCCCTGTACACCCCCCCACCTGGTGCTATACTACCTCTATCCCCTGTACACACTCCCCCACCTGGTGCTATACTACCTCTATCCCCTGTACACTCCCCCACCTGGTGCTATACTACCTCTATCCCCTGTACACTCCCCCACCTGGTGCTATACTACCTCTATCCCCTGTACACCCCCCCCCCCCACCTGGTGCTATACTACCTCTATCCCCTGTACACTCCCCCACCTGGTGCTATACTACCTCTATCCCCTGTATACACCCCCCCACCTGGTGCTATACTACCTCTATCCCCTGTACACCCCCCCCCCCCCCACCTGGTGCTATACTACCTCTATCCCCTGTACACCCCCCCCACCTGGTGCTATACTACCTCTATCCCCTGTACACACTCCCCCACCTGGTGCTATACTACCTCTATCCCCTGTACACCCCCCCCCCACCTGGTGCTATACTACCTCTATCCCCTGTACACCCCCCCCACCTGGTGCTATACTACCTCTATCCCCTGTACACACTCCCCCACCTGGTGCTATACTACCTCTATCCCCTGTACACTCCCCCCACCTGGTGCTATACTACCTCTATCCCCTGTACACCCCCCCCCCACCTGGTGCTATACTACCTCTATCCCCTGTACACCCCCCCACCTGGTGCTATACTACCTCTATCCCCTGTACACCCCCCCCCCCCCAACCTGGTGCTATACTACCTCTATCCCCTGTACACCCCCCCACCTGGTGCTATACTACCTCTATCCCTGTACAACCCCCCCACCTGGTGCTATACTACCTCTATCCCCTGTACACCCCCCCACCTGGTGCTATACTACCTCTATCCCCTGTATACACCCCCCCACCTGGTGCTATACTACCTCTATCCTCGCACACACCTGGTGCTATACTACCTTTATCCCCTGTACACTCCCCCACCTGGTGCTATACTACCTCTATCCCCTGTACACCCCCCCACCTGGTGCTATACTACCTCTATCCCCTGTACACTCCCCCACCTGGTGCTATACTACCTCTATCCCCTGTACACCCCCCCACCTGGTGCTATACTACCTCTATCCCCTGTACACCCCCCCACCTGGTGCTATACTACCTCTATCCCCTGTACACCCCCCCCCACCTGGTGCTATACTACCTCTATCCCTGTACACCTCCCCCCACCTGGTGCTATACTACCTCTATCCTCGCACACACCTGGAGCTGCATCACCACGTAGTTGAACTTCTCGTTTCTTCCGCAGCCAATAAATCTGCAGACGTGATCCTTTCCTATAGAGATACAGAGGGAGGGTCACATGATGATGTATAGGGTAAGAGCGTTGACATGTGATCATGTGACCCCGACTTCCGCTGTCACAAGGACTGGCGCTCAGAGGCACTGCTGTCAGGTGACGTCAGGTCTTGCCCCTCCGATGACCGTTCATTAGGATGCCAGGGATAAGGAGGCGTCTGGCAGCGGCTGATCTTCAGGGGACAGAGGACATTAGGCTCATGCATCTCTATAGGGGCCCTATTAAAGTACGCTATAACACACACACATACCACGGCCTCGCTGATAAGTGTACATCAAGGATTTAAGAAAGACTAAAGACATGCAAATAGGCGGGTGAGTACGGCGCCCTCCAGAAGACCTCCTGGGACTAGCTCATCATCTCAGGACTATCCATCACCTTGAAGTTTCTTTAAGACGGCCACTTCCATTTTCAAAACTTGCTTAGGTTGCTGTGCTGATTCCACCTTCAAGGCAACATTCTCCCGAGTCAGCAGATCCATGGCCTCGTAGATCTCTCCAAACCCTCCCCCGCCAATCTTCTTCAGCTACAAGACAAACAGCAGGCAACCTTAGGGAAAGCTACTGTGCTCTTACCACCAACACCCAGCCATCTTCTCCATGGTGTCCACACCAACACCCAGCCATCTTCTCCATGGTGTCCACACCAACACCCAGCCATCTTCTCCATGGAGTCCACACCAACACCCAGCCATCTTCTCCATGGTGTCCACACCAACACCCATCCATCTTCTCCATGGTGTCCACACCAACACCCAGCCATCTTCTCCATGGTGTCCACACCAACACCCAGCCATCTTCTCCATGGAGTCCACACCAACACCCAGCCATCTTCTCCATGGTGTCCACACCAACACCCAGCCATCTTCTCCATGGAGTCCACACCAACACCCAGCCATCTTCTCCATGGTGTCCACACCAACACCCAGCCATCTTCTCCATGGTGTCCACAACAACACCCAGCCATCTTCTCCATGGAGTCCACACCAACACCCAGCCATCTTCTCCATGGTGTCCACACCAACACCCAGCCATCTTCTCCATGGTGTCCACACCAACACCCAGCCATCTTCTCCATGGAGTCCACACCAACACCCAGCCATCTTCTCCATGGAGTCTACACCAACACCCAGCCATCTTCTCCATGGTGTCCACACCAACACCCAGCCATCTTCTCCATGGAGTCCACACCAACACCCAGCCATCTTCTCCATGGTGTCCACACCAACACCCAGCCATCTTCTCCATGGAGTCCACACCAACACCCAGCCATCTTCTCCATGGTGTCCACACCAACACCCAGCCATCTTCTCCATGGTGTCCACACCAACACCCAGCCATCTTCTCCATGGTGTCCACACCAACACCCAGCCATCTTCTCCATGGAGTCCACACCAACACCCAGCCATCTTCTCCATGGTGTCCACACCATCAGACCAGCCATTGTCCTAACCATGATATCTACACGAATACACCAAACATCCTCACCATGGTGTCTACACCAACACACCAGACCAAGTACACACAGACTACCCTGGACGTCCTCCTCTGGGGATTAGGAAAGGGCTTGTGGAAAACTCTATACGTTTGTTAGCATAGACTCCTCACCACTTTCCAGCGGTCCTTCACTACGTAGCTGACCGGCAGGATGTCTGCTTGTTCTGCTCCACCACTCATGTTTCCGTCGTCCCTGATAACAGCCGCTAAACACTGCATGGGCCACCCGGAGAGAATCCGTCCTGCCCCAGACCTAATAGAGACATTGACCTGTGGGAAGAAAGACCAAAAGAATAAGAAAGACAAGTCTCACAGTCTGGCAGCCTCTATGTAACGGATGGGGATGTCCTTTAATGGGCGGCCACCTCCATCACACAGGAGGACCCTACTGCTGCAGAACGTCTGTATCTGAGCGCTCTGCCAGTCACAGCTATTCTGGGCCTGTCCTGGTCCCCTGGGGCCCAGCCTCTGGCCAATGAGCGGGGCTCCACAGCACAATGGTGGCGGCATGAGGACATCCAAGGGTCACATATACGATCCAGGTGCAGAGAGGTTTATAAGGCAGCAGTGAATATCATGTCTTCTGTATGGCACATATATCGCAACTGCTACTTCCTGCTATGAACAATACACAAGGGCCACAGGGGCCACAGCTGAAAACAGTATAAAGGAAACTCCGCTGTCTGCGTGCATGGAGAAAACCGCACAAGAGGAGAAATGAGATAAGTCACACGTGTCAGAAACACGTATGTGCAATATGGGTGAGAGATGACCCACGGAGGAAGGTGCGGAAGATGGATATATGATCCCCCCGCACACAGGGCACCACTACTACCATCCTGCATCAGACATGGTGCCAAGCTGGATCAGATGCTACAATTACTGTACACAGAGAGACAAGGTATCCATCCCCAGAGGTGACCCAGCGACAAAGACCTCCCGAGTCTACAGCTCAGCACAGCTCTGCAGCACATGGGCCCTTAAAGACCTCCCGAGTCTACACCTCAGCATAGCTCTGCAGCACATCGGCCCTCAAAGACCTCCAGAGTCTACACCTCAGCATAGCTCTGCAGCACATCGGCCCTCAAAGACCTCCAGAGTCTACACCTCAGCATAGCTCTGCAGCACATCGGCCCTCAAAGACCTCCAGAGTCTACACCTCAGCATAGCCCTGCAGCACATGGGCCCTCAAAGACCTCCAGAGTCTACAGCTCAACATAGCTCTGCAGCACATGGGCCCTCAAAGACCTCCAGAGTCTACAGCTCAGCACAGCTCTGCAGCACATGGGCCCTCAAAGACCTCCCGAGTCTACAGCTCAGCACAGCTCTGCAGCACATGGGCCCTCATGTTACTACTATGTTGACTAGTCAGCGACACCTTCAAGATCCAACTTCTAAATTATCGGCCATTGTGACCCCTCCACACTCACTATCCTCCAGCCAACTTCTTATCCTACACTGCTGACCTGTCCACACAATATACACCAGCCTACCCCATATCCTACACTGCTGACCCCTCCACACTCACTATCCTCCAGCCTACCCTCATATCCTACACTGCTGACCCCTCCACACTCACTATCCTCCAGCCTACCCCATATCCTACACTGCTGACCCGTCCACACAATATACACCAGCCTACCCCATATCCTACAATGCTGACCCGTCCACACAATATACACCAGCCTACCCCATATCCTACACTGCTGACCCCTCCACACTTACTATCCTCCAGCCTACCCCATATCCTACACTGCTGACCCCTCCACACTCACTATCCTCCAGCCTACCCTCATATCCTACACTGCTGACCCCTCCACACTCACTATCCTCCAGCCTACCCTATATCCTACACTGCTGACCCCTCCACACTCACTATCCTCCAGCCTACCCCATATCCTACACTGCTGACCCCTCCACACTCACTATCCTCCAGCCTACCCTATATCCTACACTGCTGACCCCTCCACACTCACTATCCTCCAGCCTACCCCATATCCTACACTGCTGACCCCTCCACACTCACTTTCCTCCAGCCTACCCTATATCCTACACTGCTGACCCCTCCACACAATATACACCAGCCTACCCTATATCCTACACTGCTGACCCCTCCACACTCACTATCCTCCAGCCTACCCTATATCCTACACTGCTGACCCCTCCACACTCACTATCCTCCAGCCTAACCTATATCCTACACTGCTGACCCCTCCACACTCACTATCCTCCAGCCTACCCCATATCCTACACTGCTGACCCGTCCACACAATATACACCAGCCTACCCCATATCCTACACTGCTGACCCCTCCACACTCACTATCCTCCAGCCTACCCTATATCCTACACTGCTGACCCCTCCATACTCACTATCCTCAGGCCTACCCTATATCCTACACTGCTGACCCCTCCACACTCACTATCCTCCAGCCTACCCTACATCCTACACTGCTGACCCCTCCACACTCACTATCCTCCAGCCTACCCTATATCCTACACTGCTGACCCCTCCACACAATATACACCAGCCTACCCCATATCCTACAATGCTGACCCCTCCACACTCACTATCCTCCAGCCTACCCCATATCCTACAATGCTGACCCCTCCACACTTACTATCCTCCAGCCTACCCCATATCCTACACTGCTGACCCCTCCACACTCACTATCCTCCAGCCTACCCTATATCCTACACTGCTGACCCCTCCACACTCACTATCCTCCAGCCTACCCTCATATCCTACACTGCTGACCCCTCCACACTCACTATCCTCCAGCCTACCCCATATCCTACACTACTGACCCCTCCACACTCACTATCCTCCAGCCTACCCCATATCCTACACTGCTTACCCCTCCACACTCACTATCCTCCAGCCTACCCCATATCCTACACTACTGACCCCTCCACACTCACTATCCTCCAGCCTACCCTATATCCTACACTGCTGACCCCTCCACACTCACTATCCTACAGCCTACCCCATATCCTACACTGCTGACCCCTCCACACTCACTTTCCTCCAGCCTACCCCATATCCTACACTGCTGACCCCTCCACACTCACTATCCTCCAGCCTACCCTAAATCCTACACTGCTGACCCCTCCACACTCACTATCCTCCAGCCTACCCTCATATCCTACACTGCTGACCCCTCCACACTCACTATCCTCCAGCCAACTTCTTATCCTACACTGCTGACCCGTCCACACTCACTATCCTCCAGCCTACCCTCATATCCTACACTGCTGACCCCTCCACACTCACTATCCTCCAGCCTACCCTCATATCCTACACTGCTGACCCCTCCACACAATATACACCAGCCTTCCCCATATCCTACAATGCTGACCCGTCCACACAATATACACCAGCCTACCCCATATCCTACACTGCTGACCCCTCCACACTCACTATCCTCAAGCCTACCCTCATATCCTACACTGCTGACCCCTCCACACTCACTATCCTCCAGCCTACCCTCATATCCTACACTGCTGACCCCTCCACACTCACTATCCTCCAGCCTACCCTCATATCCTACACTGCTGACCCCTCCACACTCACTATCCTCCAGCCAACTTCTTATCCTACACTGCTGACCCGTCCACACAATATACACCAGCCTACCCTATATCCTACACTGCTGACCCCTCCACACTCACTATCCTCCAGCCTACCCTCGTATCCTACACTGCTGACCCCTCCACACTCACTATCCTCCAGCCTACCCTATATCCTACACTGCTGACCCCTCCACACTCACTATCCTCCAGCCTACCCCATATCCTACACTGCTGACCCCTCCACACTCACTTTCCTCCAGCCTACCCCATATCCTACACTGCTGACCCCTCCACACTCACTATCCTCCAGCCTACCCTATATCCTACACTGCTGACCCCTCCACACTCACTATCCTCCAGCCTACCCTATATCCTACACTGCTGACCCCTCCACACTCACTATCCTCCAGCCTACCCTCATATCCTACACTGCTGACCCCTCCACACTCACTATCCTCCAGCCTAACCTATATCCTACACTGCTGACCCCTCCACACTCACTATCCTCCAGCCTACCCCATATCCTACACTGCTGACCCCTCCACACTCACTATCCTCCAGCCTACCCTATATCCTACACTGCTGACCCCTCCACACAATATACACCAGCCTTCCCCATATCCTACAATGCTGACCCGTCCACACAATATACACCAGCCTACCCCATATCCTACACTGCTGACCCCTCCACACTCACTATCCTCAAGCCTACCCTCATATCCTACACTGCTGACCCCTCCACACTCACTATCCTCCAGCCTACCCTATATCCTACACTGCTGACCCCTCCACACTCACTATCCTCCAGCCTACCCTATATCCTACACTGTTGACCCCTCCACACTCACTATCCTCCAGCCAACTTCTTATCCTACACTGCTGACCCCTCCACACTCACTATCCTTCAGCCTACCCTATATCCTACACTGCTGACCGCTCCACACTCACTATCCTCCAGCCTACCCTATATCCTACACTGCTGACCCCTCCAGACTCACTATCCTCCAGCCTACCCTATATCCTACACTGCTGACCCCTCCACACTCACTATCCTCCAGCCTACCCTATATCCTACACTGCTGACCCCTCCACACTCACTATCCTCCAGCCTAACCTATATCCTACACTGCTGACCCCTCCACACTCACTATCCTCCAGCCTACCCCATATCCTACACTGCTGACCCGTCCACACAATATACACCAGCCTACCCCATATCCTACACTGCTGACCCCTCCACACTCACTTTCCTCCAGCCTACCCCATATCCTACACTGCTGACCCCTCCACACTCACTATCCTCCAGCCTACCCTATATCCTACACTGCTGACCCCTCCATACTCACTATCCTCAGGCCTACCCTATATCCTACACTGCTGACCCCTCCACACTCACTATCCTCCAGCCTACCCTACATCCTACACTGCTGACCCCTCCACACTCACTATCCTCCAGCCTACCCTATATCCTACACTGCTGACCCCTCCACACAATATACACCAGCCTACCCCATATCCTACAATGCTGACCCGTCCACACAATATACACCAGCCTACCCCATATCCTACACTGCTGACCCCTCCACACTTACTATCCTCCAGCCTACCCCATATCCTACACTGCTGACCCCTCCACACTCACTATCCTCCAGCCTACCCTATATCCTACACTGCTGACCCCTCCACACTCACTATCCTCCAGCCTACCCCATATCCTACACTGCTGACCCCTCCACACTCACTATCCTCCAGCCTACCCCATATCCTACACTACTGACCCCTCCACACTCACTATCCTCCAGCCTACCCTATATCCTACACTGCTGACCCCTCCACACTCACTATCCTACAGCCTACCCCATATCCTACACTGCTGACCCCTCCACACTCACTTTCCTCCAGCCTACCCCATATCCTACACTGCTGACCCCTCCACACTCACTATCCTCCAGCCTACCCTAAATCCTACACTGCTGACCCCTCCACACTCACTATCCTCCAGCCTACCCTATATCCTACACTGCTGACCCCTCCACACTTACTATCCTCCAGCCTACCCTCATATCCTACACTGCTGACCCCTCCACACTCACTATCCTCCAGCCAACTTCTTATCCTACACTGCTGACCCGTCCACACTCACTATCCTCCAGCCTACCCTCATATCCTACACTGCTGACCCCTCCACACTCACTATCCTCCAGCCTACCCTCATATCCTACACTGCTGACCCCTCCACACAATATACACCAGCCTTCCCCATATCCTACAATGCTGACCCGTCCACACAATATACACCAGCCTACCCCATATCCTACACTGCTGACCCCTCCACACTCACTATCCTCAAGCCTACCCTCATATCCTACACTGCTGACCCCTCCACACTCACTATCCTCCAGCCTACCCTCATATCCTACACTGCTGACCCCTCCACACTCACTATCCTCCAGCCAACTTCTTATCCTACACTGCTGACCCGTCCACACAATATACACCAGCCTACCCTATATCCTACACTGCTGACCCCTCCACACTCACTATCCTCCAGCCTACCCTCATATCCTACACTGCTGACCCCTCCACACTCACTATCCTCCAGCCTACCCCATATCCTACACTGCTGACCCCTCCACACTCACTTTCCTCCAGCCTACCCCATATCCTACACTGCTGACCCCTCCACACTCACTATCCTCCAGCTTATCCTATATCCTACACTGCTGACCCGTCCACACAATATACACCAGCCTACCCCATATCCTACACTGCTGACCCCTCCACACTCACTATCCTCCAGCCTACCCTATATCCTAAACTGCTGACCCCTCCACACTCACTATCCTCCAGCCTACCCTATATCCTACACTGCTGACCCCTCCACACTCACTATCCTCCAGCCTACCCCATATCCTACACTGCTGACCCCTCCACACTCACTATCCTCCAGCCTACCCCATATCCTACACTGCTGACCCCTCCACACTCACTTTCCTCCAGCCTACCCTATATCCTACACTGCTGACCCCTCCACACTCACTATCCTCCAGCCTACCCTAAATCCTACACTGCTGACCCCTCCACACTCACTATCCTCCAGCCTACCCTATATCCTACACTGCTGACCCGTCCACACTCACTATCCTCCAGCCTACCCTATATCCTACACTGCTGACCCCTCCACACTCACTATCCTCCAGCCTACCCTATATCCTACACTGCTGACCCCTCCACACTCACTATCCTCCAGCCTACCCTATATCCTACACTGCTGACCCCTCCACACTCACTATCCTCCAGCCAACTTCTTATCCTACACTGCTGACCCCTCCACACTCACTATCCTTCAGCCTACCCTATATCCTACACTGCTGACCCCTCCACACTCACTATCCTCCAGCCTACTCTATATCCTACACTGCTGACCCGTCCACACTCACTATCCTCCAGCCTACCCTCATATCCTACACTGCTGACCCCTCCACACTCACTATCCTCAGGCCTACCCTATATCCTACACTGCTGACCCCTCCACACTCACTATCCTCCAGCCTACCCCATATCCTACACTGCTGACCCCTCCACACTCACTATCCTCCAGCCTACCCTATATCCTACACTGCTGACCCCTCCACACAATATACACCAGCCTACCCCATATCCTACACTGCTGACCCCTCCACACTCACTATCCTCCAGCCTACCCTCATATTCTACACTGCTGACCCGTCCACACTCACTATCCTCCAGCCTACCCTATATCCTACACTACTGACCCCTCCACACTCACTATCCTCCAGCCTACCCTCATATTCTACACTGCTGACCCGTCCACACTCACTATCCTCCAGCCTACCCTATATCCTACACTGCTGACCCGTCCACACTCACTATCCTCCAGCCTACCCTCGTATCCTACACTGCTGACCCCTCCACACTCACTATCCTCCAGCCTACCCTATATCCTACACTGCTGACCCCTCCACACTCACTATCCTCCAGCCTACCCTATATCCTACACTGCTGACCCCTCCACACTCACTATCCTCCAGCCTACCCTCATATCCTACACTGCTGACCCCTCTACACTCACTATCCTCCAGCCTACCCTCATATCCTACACTGCTGACCCCTCCACACTCACTATCCTCCAGCCTACCCTATATCCTACACACTGCTGACCCCTCCACACTCACTATCCTCCAGCCTACCCTATATCCTACACTGCTGACCCCTCCACACTCACTATCCTCCAGCCTACCCTATATCCTACACTGCTGACCCCTCCACACTCACTATCCTCCAGCCTACCCTATATCCTACACTGCTGACCCCTCCACACTCACTATCCTCCAGCCTACCCTATATCCTACACTGCTGACCCCTCCACACTCACTATCCTCCAGCCTACCCTCATATCCTACACTGCTGACCCCTCCACACAATATACACCAGCCTACCCTATATCCTACACTGCTGACCCCTCCACACAATATACACCAGCCTACCCCATATCCTACACTGCTGACCCCTCCACACTCACTATCCTCCAGCCTACCCTCATATCCTACACTGCTGACCCCTTTCTAAACACACTATGGGCCCTATTATACGGAAAGATAATCATGCAAAAAATTGTTAAATCATTAAATAGTTAAAATGTAACATCCTAGCCTACACCACTTCTTATCTCCCCGTATATGCTAACCTGGTGACTATCCTCCTTCATATCCCACATCCTAGCCTACACCACTTCTTATCTCCCCGTATATGCTAACCTGGTGACTATCCTCCTTCATATCCCACATTCTAGCCTACACCACTTCTTATCTCCCCGTATATGCTAACCTGGTGACTATCCTCCTTCATATCCCACATCCTAGCCTACACCACTTCTGATTTCCCCGTATATGCTAACCTGGTGACTATCCTCCTTCATATCCCACATCCTCACCTACCTACACCACTTCTTATCTCCCCATATATCCTAACCTGGTGACTATCCTCCTCATCTGTGCACACAATCTATACTGGGGATATACCCTTGCACCCTTATACTACCTTTCATTTCTCGACAGGTCACTGTCCTCCTTTCTTCCCTCACCCAGCCCCTTCCCTCCCAGAGACATGGTCCTTACTGTGCTCTTCTTGCCATGGCTGGACTGAATTGAGAAGTCCGGGAAACAGTAAGGGAGGAAGACAAGACACACATGGTAAGAAACAAGAGTTAAGTCTTCTGTACATGCAGAAAGTAAAAAGCAAATGGTGCAGGAGCGAGGAGAGAGCAGAGCGAACAGCACAAGCAGAAGCCTTTCCATCCATTACCCATCACAACTCTTCTCAGGGTGTAAACTAAAATGGTGCAGTCAACGGTTAAACTGACCATAGACTACGCCGGCATCCAGCATGAGCCTCAATATGGGAAGGTTTCCTTATTAAGGGTACGTTCACACTTACCGGATCCGCAGCGTATTTTCTGCTGCGGATCCGCAGCAGATTTCATTTAAGTAACTGAACAAAGCATCAAATCTGCTGCGGATCCTGTAGGTGTGAACGCACCCTAATGGTTATGTAGTCAGCGTAATCAGCTAATGTTAAGTGAAGCCGAAAAACATCCAGTCTTTAACTCTCAGTTACATCCAGAGCTGCACTCTCAATTCTGCTGTTTTGTTTTTTTCTAAACTCTCCCTTACAGATGTTCCTTCAGCTTCAGTATCTACAAAGGAGGTCCTACTAAGATGTTTTCTGCTACATACATCTCACAGAATGCAATACACCAATACAGAGAACATATAGCTAGCAATGTGAGCTAGGCTGAGGGCACCCAAAGGAATAGTGGTCATCAGTGAATGCAACTCTGGATGCCACTGGAGTAAAAAGAAAGTAAATATACAAATGAGTCACCTATATATATTCTCATGTGGGAATGTGCTAGCCTGGGTTGTGGCTATATGTTTTTGTCATAACTTAATGTAAGAGACTTTGTACATAGTGATGGAGATCCCTTGGATGGAAATATACTAGGTCACACCATGGAGATCCCTTGGATGGAAATATACTAGGTCACACCATGGAGATCCCTTGGATGGAAATATACTAGGTCACACCATGGAGATCCCTTGGATGGAAATATACTAGGTCACACCATGGAGATCCCTTGGATGGAAATATACTAGGTCACACCATGGAGATCCCTTGGATGGAAACATACTAGGTCACACCATGGAGATCCCTTGGATGGAAGCATACTAGGTTAGACCATGGAGATCCCTTGGATGAAAAAATACTTGGTCAGGCCATGGATATCCCTTGGATGGAAGCATACTAGGTCAGGCCATGGAGATCCCTTAGATGGAAGCGTAGCAGGTCAGGTCAAGGAGATCCCTTTGATGGAATCATACTAGACATGGCCATGGAGTTTCTTTGATGGAAGCATAGTAGGCCAGGCCATGGAGTTCTCCTCAATGGAACCATGCTAGGTCAGGCCATGGAGTTCTACTCAATGGAACCATACTAGGTCAGGCAATTGAGTTTTCTTAGATGGAAGCATGCTAGGCCAGGCCATGAAGTTCCTAGGATGAAACCATACTAGGTCTAGCCATGGAGATCCCTTGGATGGAACCATACTAGGTCAGTCCTTGGAGGTCCCTTAAATGGAACCATACTTATTAGGCCCCAAAGGTCCCTTGGATGGAACCATACTAGGTCCCGCTAAAGAGATCCCTTGGATGAAACCGTATTATGTCAAGCCTTGGAGGTCCCTTGGCTCTAACTATACTAGGTCAGGCCATGTAGATCTCTTAATTGGAAGCATACTAAGTAAGGCCATGGAGGTCCCTTGGATGGAGATATACTAGGTTAGGCCATGGAAATCCCTTGGATGGAAGCATACTAGGTCAGGTAATGGTGTTCCCTTGGACAGAAGCCATACTAACTCTGACCATGGAATTTCCTTGGAAGGGTCCATACCACTTCAGACCATGGAGATCCCTTTGATAAAGCGTACAAGGACAGGCATGGTACTCAGATGGAACTAGATGGTCAGTCACAAACTTGAATGGTTAGTGAGGTGCCTGCACATGCACATCTTATGGCTCTAAGTAGAAGCAAGGGAAGCATGCAGTACCAGGTAGAAAGCCAAAAATACATAGTACAACCCTCCCCCCAGCTGGAACGTTAGGAGCCAGTGGACACATGGTCAGGGGAGGGCTTCAGCCTAGGGGTTAGGGGCCTGCGGACACATGGTGAGAGAAAGCTTCAGCTAGTGGATTAGGAACCTGCAGAAATGTAGTCAGAGGAGGCTTCAGCTAAGGTATTAGGAACCTGGGAGATGTGGTCAGAGGAGGCTTCACCTAGGGGATTAGGAACCTGCAGAGATGTGGTCAGAGAAGGCTTCAGCTAGGGAATTAGGAGTCTGCAGAACCGTGGTCAAAGGAGGTTTCAAATGGGGTATGAGCCTGCGGATACGTGGTTCAGGAGGTTTTTACTCGGGAGTTAGGAATAAGAGAGGATGCGTAGGATTCATAAGGTAGCCATGCATTAGAGGAATCTGCAGCATACTGGATGGACGCCCTGTCCCTGTTCTCGGCACACATAGAGGCTGCCATTCCCAGGCAAGCATTGGTGATTGTAGACTACAGTCTATAGAACAGATGCTGGCACTGTGTACACAACAGGAACCCTTAGGAGTCTTCTGTATCTAAGAAGCTGAACCCAGCTGACCAGGTAATACTACAAGTCTAAGCCACCAGACTCCACCATATACTACCATTTAGCTGTAGACTGACTGTACAGTTCACAAGCCATGGTGCCATATTATCTCTCATCCCAACTATAGCCATACGTTCATATAACTATACCATAAGCCTATAACACCACAGGTTATAAGCCCCCAATAACTCTGTTTATACCCACCTATTACTAAATACAACTCTTCCTATTAATATATATAACCCCTCCTACTGTTGTCTATAACTATTCCTGATTCACCCCCTCAGCCTCCTATCCCTCCACAACAGCCCCCCCCCCCCCCCCACCACCTCAGCCTCAAATCCTAATTCACCCCCTAAGCCTCATGTTCCTCCCCTCAAAACCCGATCCCCTCCTAAGCCTCAAATTCCTCTCCATGGAGCTAGATTTGACCCTCAGCCTTATATCCCTCTTCATGGAGCCTGATTATCCCCCTCAGCCTCATATCCCTCTCTATGGAGCCTGATTCACCCCTCAGCCTTATATCCCTCTCCATTAAGCCTGATTCCCCCCCCCCTCAGCCTTATATCCCTCTTCATGGAGCCTGATTCACCCCAGAGGCCCCCCCCCAGCCTCATATCCCTCTTCATGGAGCATGATTCTCCCCCTCAGCTTTATATCCCTCTCCATTGAGCCTAATTCCACCCCCCCCCCCTCAGCCTTATATCCCTCTTCATGGAGCCCGATTCCCCCCCTCAGCCTAATATCCCTCTTCATGGAGCCTGATTCCCCCCCCCCTCAGCCTTATATCCCTCTTTATGGAGCCCGATTCCCCCCCTCAGCCTTATATCCCTCTCTATTGAGCCTGATTCCCCCCCTCAGCCTTATATCCCTTTTCATGGAGCCTGATTCTCCCCCTCAGCCTCATATCCCTCTCTATGGAGCCTGATTCACCCATCAGCCTTCATATCCCTCTTCATGGAGCCTGATTCACCCATCAGCCTTATATCCCTCTCCATTGAGCCTGATTCACCCCATCAGACTTATATCCCTCTTCATGGAGCCTGATTCCCCCCTCAGCCTTATATCCCTCTTCATGGAGCCTAATGCACCCCTCAGCCCCAAATCCCTCTCCATGGAGCCCAATTCCCCCCCTCAGCCTCATATCCCTCTTCATGGAGCCTGATTCACCCCCTCAGCCTCATATCCCTCTCCATGGAGCCTGATTCCCCCCACAGCCCCAAATCCCTCTCCATGGAGCCTAATTCACCCCCTCAGCCTTATATCCTTCTCCATTGAGCCTGATTCACCCCCTCAGCCTCATATCCCTGTCCATGGAGCCTAATTCACCCCCCTCAGCCTTATATTCCTCTCCATGGAGCCTGATTCACCCTTCAGCCTCATATCCCTCTCCATGGAGCCTGATTCACCCCCTCAGCCTTATATCCCTCTCCATTGAGCCTAATTCACCCCATCAGACTTATATCCCTCTTCATGGAGCCTGATTCCCCCCTCAGCCTTATATCCCTCTTCATGGAGCCTAATGCACCCCTCAGCCCCAAATCCCTCTCCATGGAGCCCAATTCCCCCCCTCAGCCTCATATCCCTCTTCATGGAGCCTGATTCACCCCCTCAGCCTCATATCCCTCTCCATGGAGCCTGATTCCCCCCACAGCCCCAAATCCCTCTCCATGGAGCCTAATTCACCCCCTCAGCCTTATATCCTTCTCCATTGAGCCTGATTCACCCCCTCAGCCTCATATCCCTCTCCATGGAGCCTGATTCCCCCCACAGCCCCAAATCCCTCTCCATGGAGCCTAATTCACCCCCTCAGCCTTATATCCTTCTCCATTGAGCCTGATTCACCCCCTCAGCCTCATATCCCTGTCCATGGAGCCTAATTCACCCCCCTCAGCCTTATATTCCTCTCCATGGAGCCTGATTCACCCTTCAGCCTCATATCCCTCTCCATGGAGCCTGATTCACCCCCTCAGCCTTATATCCCTCTCCATGGAGCCTAATTCACCCCCCTCAGCCTTATATTCCTCTCCATGGAGCCTGATTCACCCTTCAGCCTCATATCCCTCTCCATGGAGCCTGATTCACCCCCTCAGCCTTATATCCCTCTCCATGGAGCCTAATGCAACCCCTCAGCCTTTTATCCCTCTCAATGGAGCCTGATTCACCCCTCAGCCTCATATCCCTCTCCATTAAGCCCGATTCACCCCCTCAGCCTCATATCCCTCTACATGGAGCCTAGAATTCATATCCCATTTAGCAATAAAGTTTTCCCTGATCTGACTAGTCAGGGAAAAGTGGAGAGAGTTAAACAAATAGTAAAATCCCTATTTCTTAGGCGTGGGAGGGTGAGAAGTAACTAACTACAACGCTACAAAATGATAAAAACCTTTAATTATTCAAACTGAATTTAGGTCCTCTTTAAAGGAGAAGTCCCACAAAATTGAAAAAAAGGCGGGTGGGCAGGGGGCGCAGGAAAATAATTAAGTAAACTTACCTATCCTTGTGCCTCTTGTCCCGTCTCCTATTGACACCGGCCGGTGTTCTGCCGCAGCTGCAATGTCACGTACCTGGCTGAGTGATTGCCCGTTTAGCCAATTAGTGACTGGGGTGGGATACAAACTGGGTGAAGAGACAATCGCTTAGCCGGGCCGTGACGTTGCAGCTGGAAGAGCCAGATACGTCACGTACCCGGATTCCAGCCAAAGATGACAGCCGGCGGCCGTCAACAAGACCCAGGAGCAGAGCAACAGAGGCACGAGGAGGGGCGAGTTTACATTGTTTATTACTTTCCCGCTCTTGCCTGCCTTGTGGAACCTTTATGCTATATAACACCTCTTCTTACTCTACACAGCTATAAGTCTGCACTCAATGGTCCTTTTATTAGATCATGTGGCTTCTCTGGAAGTCCTCTATATGGAGGTCTGATCTGCGACCACTGAGTGCCGTATATATCCAATGACCAGTTTTTCCGTGCACCCGTCTCTGTGTGAATCTGTATTCAACTGGAGCAATTTGCAGCAAGGTCTGCTCATCGGTTAGACGAGGATCTTACTGAGATTCTTCAGGGCCTTTCTCATACAAAAAAGTGTGGAGGGTCTACAGGGAATGGTGCCATCAAGAAAAATAAAAAGGGGGTCCTGCAGACAGAAACAACTGGTCACCAAAAGGGGTCCGAGAAGGATGTCAGTGGAGCACAGTCAGGAAACTGCAGCAGAAATCAATGCTGGGGTCTAACTGTCCAATCCTAACCACTCCTGAACCTGGATGGATTAGAACAGCCGACCACCAGCTCTAGAATCATTGGGGGAGATTTATCCAACTGGTGTAAAGCAGAATTGTCTTAGTTGCCCCCGGCAACCAATCAGATGCCACTTTTCATTCCTCAAAGATTCTTTGAAAAATTAAAGGTGGAATCTGATTGGTAGCTAGGGGCAACTAAGACAATTCTACTTTACACCAGTTTGATAAATTTCCCCAATGTGTCCAGGGGGGAAAAAGGAGTCACTCCGGGGTGCAAAGAAATGTAAATTTTATCAATGTCCAAAGGCGAACATAGTAAGTCAGATGGATCCAAATCTCTATATAGAAACATGGCCGGTCAGATGGATCCAGATCTCTATATAGAAACATGGCCGGTCAGATGGATCCAGATCTCTATATAGAAACATGGTCGGTCAGATGGATCCAGATCTCTATTTAGAAACATGGCCGGTCAGATGGATCCAGATCTCTATATAGAAACATGGTCGGTCAGATGGATCCAGATCTCTATATAGAAACATGGCTGGTCAGATGGATCCAGATCTCTATATAGAAACATGGTCGGTCAGATGGATCCAGATCTCTATATAGGAACATGGTCGGTCAGATGGATCCAGATCTCTATATAGAAACATGGCCGGTCAGATGGATCCAGATCTCTATATAGAAACATGGCCGGTCAGATGGATCCAGATCTCTATATAGGAACATGGTCGGTCAGATGGATCCAGATCTCTATATAGAAACATGGCCGGTCAGATGGATCCAGATCTCTATATAGAAACATGGCCGGTCAGATGGATCCAGATCTCTATATAGAAACATGGCCGGTCAGATGGATCCAGATCTCTATATAGAAACATGGCCGGTCAGATGGATCCAGATCTCTATATAGAAACATGGCCGGTCAGATGGATCCAGATCTCTATATAGAAACATGGCTGGTCAGATGGATCCAGATCTCTATATAGAAACATGGCCGGTCAGATGGATCCAGATCTCTATATAGAAACATGGCCGAACAGATGGATCCAGATCTCTGTGGGGAAACATGGTCGGTCAGATGGATCCAGATCTCTGTGGGGAAACATGGTCGGTCAGATGGATAAAGATCTCTGTGGAGAAACGTGGCCGGTCAGATGGATCCAAATCTCTATATAGACACATGGCCGGTCAGATGTATCCAGATCTCTATATAGAAACATGGCCGGTCAGATGGATCCAGATCTCTATATAGAAACATGGACGATCAGATGGTTCCAGATCTCTGTGGGGAAACATGGTCGGTCAGATGGATCCAGATCTCTGTGGAGAAACGTGTCCGGTCAGATGGATCCAGATCTCTATATAGAAACATGGCCTGTCAGATGGATCCAGATCTCTATGGAGAAACATGGCTGGTCAGGTGGATCCAGATCTCTGTGGAGAAACATGGCTGGTCAGGTGGATCCAGATCTCTGTGGAGAAACATGGCCGGTCAGATGGATCCAGATCTCTGTGGAGAAACATGGCCGGTCAGATGGATCCAGATCTCTGTGGAGAAACATGACCGGTTAGATGGATCCAGATCTCTATAGAAACATGACCGGTTAGATGGATCCAGATCTCTGTGTAGAAATGTGGCTGGTAAGATGGATCCAGATCTCTGTGGAGAAACATGGTCGGTCAGATGGATCCAGATCTCTGTGGAGAAACGTGGCTGGTCAGATGGATCCAGATCTCTGTGGAGAAACCTGGCTGGTCAGATGGATCCAGATCTCTGTGGAGAAACGTGGTCGGTCAGATTGATCCAGATCTCTATATAGAAACATGGCCGGTTAGATGGATCCAGATCTCTGTGGAGAAACATGGCCGGTCAGATGAATCCAGATCTCTGTGAGGAAACATGGCCGGTCAGATGGATCCAGATCTCTGTGGAGAAACGTGGCTGGTCAGATGGATCCAGATCTCTGTGGAGAAACATGGCCGGTCAGATGGATCCAGATCTCTGTGGAGAAACCTGGCCGGTCAGATGGATCCAGATCTCTGTGGAGAAACCTGGCCGGTCAGATGGATCCAGATCTCTGTGGAGAAAACATGGCTGGTCAGATGGATCCAGATCTCTGTGGAGAAACATGGCCGGTCAGATGGATCCAGATCTCTGTGGAGAAACATGACCGGTTAGATGGATCCAGATCTCTATAGAAACATGACCGGTTAGATGGATCCAGATCTCTGTGTAGAAATGTGGCTGGTCAGATGGATCCAGATCTCTGTGGAGAAACATGGCCGGTCAGATGGATCCAGATCTCTGTGGAGAAACATGGCCGGTCAGATGGATCCAGATCTCTGTGGAGAAACGTGGCTGGTCAGATGGATCCAGATCTCTGTGGAGAAACCTGGCTGGTCAGATGGATCCAGATCTCTGTGGAGAAACGTGGTCGGTCAGATTGATCCAGATCTCTATATAGAAACATGGCCGGTCAGATGGATCCAGATCTCTATATAGAAACATGGCCGGTCAGATGGACCCAGATCTCTATATAGAAACATGGCCGGTCAGATGGATCCAGATCTCTGTGGGGAAACATGGTCGGTCAGATGGATAAAGATCTCTGTGGAGAAACGTGGCCGGTCAGATGGATCCAATTCTCTATATAGAAACATGGCCGGTCAGATGGATCCAGATCTCTATATAGAAACATGGACGATCAGATGGATCCAGATCTCTATATAGAAACATGGACGATCAGATGGATCCAGATCTCTATATAGAAACATGACCGGTTAGATGGATCCAGATCTCTGTGGAGAAACATGGCCGGTCAGATGAATCCAGATCTCTGTAAGGAAACATGGCCGGTCAGATGGATCCAGATCTCTGTGGAGAAACGTGGCTGGTCAGATGGATCCAGATCTCTGTGGAGAAACATGGCCGGTCAGATGGATCCAGATCTCTGTGGAGAAACCTGGCCGGTCAGATGGATCCAGATCTCTGTGGAGAAACCTGGCCGGTCAGATGGATCCAGATCTCTGTGGAGAAACATGGCTGGTCAGATGGATCCAGATCTCTGTGGAGAAACATGGCCGGTCAGATGGATCCAGATCTCTGTGGAGAAACATGACCGGTTAGATGGATCCAGATCTCTATAGAAACATGACCGGTTAGATGGATCCAGATCTCTGTGTAGAAACATGGCTGGTCAGATGGATCCAGGTCTCTGTGGAGAAACATGGCCGGTCAGATGGATCCAGATCTCTGTGGAGAAACATGGCCGGTCAGATGGATCCAGATCTCTGTGGAGAAACGTGGCTGGTCAGATGGATCCAGATCTCTGTGGAGAAACGTGGCTGGTCAGATGGATCCAGATCTCTGTGGAGAAACCTGGCTGGTCAGATGGATCCAGATCTCTGTGGAGAAACGTGGTCGGTCAGATTGATCCAGATCTCTATATAGAAACATGGCCGGTCAGATGGATCCAGATCTCTATATAGAAACATGACCGGTTAGATGGATCCAGATTTCTGTGTAGAAATGTGGCTGGTGAGATGGATCCAGATCTCTGTATAGAAACACGGCCGGTCAGATGGATCCAGATCTCTGTGGAGAAACATGGCTGGTCAGATGGATCCAGATCTCTGTGGAGAAACATGGCCGGTCAGATGGATCCAGATCTCTGTGGAGAAACATGGCTGTCAAATAGATCTGGACCACTGGAAGAGATTTAATGATGTGAGGGATGTTTCCAAGGTGCACTCTGGCTCCTCTTATAGCTCTTGATTAACATTTAGACAGTCAGGCATATCTAAGCATTGTGGCTGACTAAGTTCCTCCCTCCAAAACAGCAGTTTCCCATATGGCAGAAGAAAACTGTGAGCAGGACAATGTACCATCCATAAGAGTTGAATGATCACAGATTGGCTCCAGGTAAAATGTGCTGATCAGGATCTTCATCTAATGTGTGACAAGAACTGTGAAAAGTGATCCTTCCAATGTCACAAAGTTACTGTAAAACTTCTTCATCACCTAGTGGGATCTATGCTGTGATGAATGGCTGCAGGTCTAGAGGACATCCAGGCCGCCACTAGATAGAGAGTCTAATAAAGGGGCCATGTAGTGTATCTAACACATCTATCACTCCCATTACTTCAGGTAATTCTCAGATAAACCCCTTATTCTTACAGTACAGTACAATCTTGCTGATCCCCGCACACTATAACCCATATAACTATCTCTTGCACCGCGGTCCCAGCGTTGCTCCAGAAGAAGCTGAATGGTAAGTCTGTGTCTATCATACATTCAGTAATGTCATTCTCCCACTGAAAAGAGCAAATCCTTTATAATCAGGCTGGTCCAGCTCTGCCCCACCTCAGCTTCATGCACCCTCTAACTGCCCCCATTGCGATATGTGATGGCCTCCGTCAGCAGCGCCACCGCAGTGGGGGAGTTAGGTCATTACAGCTCACCATGCACAAGCCCCTTACTTTAGATACACGAGTTGTATCAGTGGGGTGCCTAGAATCAGCATTGGGAGAGAGTGATGCCAATAAACATGCCAGGAATTACCCATGTCTCTCACCATCTTGCTAGTGATTTCCGAGCCGTCGGACGCTCCCCTGCCCAGGGCTCATTCAGCTAAGATCCTGTAAATTAAATTAAAAAGTTCCACGGCAAGTCATGAGAGACGGAGATGATGGACATCACACACTGCAAGAACCCTGACCCCAACACCCCCACACCTGGGACTGACACAACCGGACTTTACTGGGACCCTCCAGTGTAATACAGGCGTATCTGGAGGGGCCCCTGACGTGGCATATACGTGGCATCTGTCAGACATAGAGTACCCTGTAAACTCTGCTGTATAGATCCAGCTTCATATCCAGCTGAACAAAGCTCTGTAAATGGAATCCCTGATGAAAACAATGGAAAAAAGGCCACAAATGACAACCTTTGGCCTCCCTATCACATGCCGCCGTTACCAAATACGCCAGGACCTTTCCCAGCTCGTACAATCAAGAGGCAATACAGTATCTACACTGTACCAGACCCTCCGCTGTAACTATGTAACTAATGTGAGTATACCCATATCAGCAGGAATAATCACACCTGGAATCATCAGTATCGCCACCAATAATAACAACACCCGGAATAATCAGTGTCACCAGCAGTAATAATAACAACACCTGGAATCAGTGCAAACAGCAGTATTAATAACAACAACAACACTTGGAATCATGAGTGTCACAAGCAGTAATAATAATAACACCCGGAATCAGTGCAAACAGCAGTAATAATAATAATAACACCCGGAATCAGTGCAAACAGCAGTAATAATAATAATAACACCCGGAATCAGTGCAAACAGCAGTAATAATAATAATAACACCCGGAATCAGTGCAAACAGCAGTAATAATAATAATAACACCCGGAATCAGTGCAAACAGCAGTAATAATAATAACACCCGGAATCAGTGCAAATAGCAGTAATAATAATAATAACACCCGGAATCAGTGCAAACAGCAGTAATAATAATAATAACACCCGGAATCAGTGCAAACAGCAGTAATAATAATACCCGGAATCATCAGTGTAACCAGCAGTAATAATAACCAGAATCATCAGTGTCACCAGCAGTAACAATAACACCCGGCATCATCAGTATAACCAGCAGTAGTAATATTTCCCGAATCATCTGTTCATAAGCAGTAATAACCACACAGGAAATCATCAACAGTAATAAGAATGACACCCGGAATCATCAGTGTCACTAGAAGAAACAATAACACTCGGCATCATTGTCACTAACAATAATCATAATAACAAGAATCATCAGTGTCACAAGCAATAACACGACAACGCTCAGCATAAGTGTCACCAACAATTATAACAACAAAAATCATAGGTGTCACCAGCAGTAACAATAACAACACTCGGCATTATCAGTGTCACCAACAATAATTATTACAACAAGAATTATCAGTGTCACCAGCGGTAATTAAAACAACACCCGGAATCATCAGAGTAATAATCAGTAAAAATAACAACACCCGGAATCAGTGTCACCAGCAGTAATAACACCTGGAATCATCAGTGTCACCAGCAGTAATAATAAAAACACGCGGAATTATCAGTGTCGTCAACAACAACAACAACAGAATCATCAGTGTCACCAGTAATAATAATAACAACAACAACAACAACAACAGAATCATCAGTGTCACCAGTAATAATAATAACAACAACAACAACAACAACAGAATCATCAGTGTCACCAGTAATAATAGCAACAACAACAACAACAGAATCATCAGTGTCACCAGTAATAATAATAACAACAACAACAACAATATCATTAGTGACACCAGTAATAATAATAACAACAACAACAACAGAATCATCAGTGTCACCAGTAATAATAATAACAACAGCAACAACAACAACAACAACAACAACAACAACAACAACAGAATCATCAGTGTCACCAGTAACAACAACAACAACAGAATCATCAGTGTCACCAGTAATAATAACAACAACAACAACAGAATCATTAGTGTCACCAGTAATAATAATAATAACAACAACAACAACAACACCCGGAATCATCAGTGTCACCAGTAACAACAACAACAACAGAATCATCAGTGTCACCAGTAATAATAATAATAATAACAACAACAACAACAGAATCATCAGTGTCACCAGTAACAACAACAACAACAGAATCATCAGTGTCACCAGTAATAATAATAATAACAACAACAACAGAATCATCAGTGTCACCAGTAATAATAATAATAACAACAACAACAATATCATTAGTGACAACAACAACAGAATCATCAGTGTCACCAGTAATAATAATAATAACAACAACACCCGGAATCATCAGGGTCACTAGAAGAAACAATAACACTCGGCATCAGTGTCACTAACAATAATCATAATAACAAGAATCATCAGTGTCACAAGCAATAACACGACAACGCTCAGCATAAGTGTCACCAACAATTATAACAACAAAAATCATAGGTGTCACCAGCAGTAACAATAACAACACTCGGCATTATCAGTGTCACCAACAATAATTATTACAACAAGAATTATCAGTGTCACCAGCGGTAATTAAAACAACACCCGGAATCATCAGAGTAATAATCAGTAAAAATAACAACACCCGGAATCATCAGTGTCACCAGCAGTAATAACACCTGGAATCATCAGTGTCACCAGCAGTAATAATAAAAACACGCGGAATTATCAGTGTCGTCAACAACAACAACAGAATCATCAGTGTCACCAGTAATAATAATAACAACAACAACAACAACAACAACAGAATCATCAGTGTCACCAGTAATAATAATAACAACAACAACAACAACAACAGAATCATCAGTGTCACCAGTAATAATAATAACAACAACAACAACAACAACAACAGAATCATCAGTGTCACCAGTAACAACAACAACAGAATCATCAGTGTCACCAGTAATAATAGCAACAACAACAACAACAACAGAATCATCAGTGTCACCAGTAATAATAATAACAACAACAACAACAACAACAACAACAGAATCATCAGAGTCACCAGTAACAACAACAACAACAGAATCATCAGTGTCACCAGTAATAATAACAACAACAACAACAGAATCATCAGTGTCACCAGTAATAATAACAACAACAACAACAGAATCATTAGTGTCACCAGTAATAATAATAATAACAACAACAACAACACCCGGAATCATCAGTGTCACCAGTAATTATAATAATAATAACAACAACAGAGTCATCAGTGTCACCAGTAACAACAACAACAACAGAATCATCAGTGTCACCAGTAATAATAATAATAACAACAACAACAGAATCATCAGTGTCACCAGTAATAATAACAACAACAACAATATCATTAGTGACAACAACAGAATCATCAGTGTCACCAGTAATAATAATAATAACAACAACACCCGGAATCATCAGGGTCACTAGAAGAAACAATAACACTCGGCATCAGTGTCACTAACAATAATCATAATAACAAGAATCATCAGCGTCACAAGCAATAACACGACAACGCTCAGCATAAGTGTCACCAACAATTATAACAACAAAAATCATAGGTGTCACCAGCAGTAACAATAACAACACTCGGCATTATCAGTGTCACCAACAATAATTATAACAACAAGAATTATCAGTGTCACCAGTAATAATAACAACAACAACAACAGAATCATCAGTGTCACCAGTAATAATAATAATAATAATAATAACAACAACAGAATCATCAGTGACAACAACAACAGAATCATCAGTGTCACCAGTAATAATAATAATAATAATAATAATAATAATAATAATAATAACAACAACAACAACAGAATCATCAGTGACAACAACAACAGAATCATCAGTGTCACCAGTAATAATAATAACAACAACAACAACACCCGGAATCATCAGTGTCACCAGCAGTAATAATAAAAACATGCAGAATCATCAGTGTCAACAACAACAACAGAATCATCAGTGTCACCAGTAATCATAATAATAATAACAACAACAACAACCACAACAACCGGAATCTTCAGTGTCACCAGTAATAATAATAACAACAACAACAACAGAATCATCAGTGTCACCAGTAATAATAATAACAACAACAACAACAGAATCATCAGTGTCACCAGTAATAATAATAACAACAACAACAACAGAATAATCAGTGTCACCAGTAATAATAACAACAACAACAACAACAACAGAATCATCAGTGTCACCAGTAATAATAATAACAACAACAACAACAGAATCATCAGTGTCACCAGTAATAATAATAACAACAACAACAGAATAATCAGTGTCACCAGTAATAATAACAACAACAACAACAGAATCATCAGTGTCACCAGTAATAATAATAACAACAACAACAACAGAATCATCAGTGTCACCAGTAATAATAATAACAACAACAACAACAACAACAACAGAATCATCAGTGTCACCAGTAATAATAATAACAACAACAACAACAACAACAGAATCATCAGTGTCACCAGTAACAACAACAACAACAGAATCATCAGTGTCACCAGTAATAATAATAACAACAACAACAACAGAATAATCAGTGTCACCAGTAATAATAGCAACAACAACAACAACAGAATCATCAGTGTCACCAGTAATAATAATAACAACAACAACAACAGAATCATCAGTGACAACAACAACAACAGAATCATCAGTTTCACCAGTAATAATAATAACAACAACAGAATCATCAGTGTCACCAGTAATCATAATAATAACAACAACAACAACAACAACAACAGAATCATCAGTGTCACCAGTAATCATAATAATAACAACAACAACAACAACAACAACAGAATCATCAGTGTCACCAGTAATAATAATAACAACAACAACAACAACAACAACAACAACAACAACAACAACAGAATAATCAGTGTCACCAGTAATAATAATTATAATAACAACAACAACACCCGGAATCATCAGTGTCACCAGTAATAATAATAACAACAACAACAACAACAGAATCATCAGTGTCACTAATATTATTATTATTATTATTATTATTATTATTACTGCTGGTGACACTGATGATTCCAGGTGTTGTTGTTGTTGCTATTATTATTATTATTATTATAAGTGACACTGATGATTCTGTTGTTGTTGTTGTTGTTATTATTATTATTAACAACAACAACAGAATCATCAGTGTCACTAATAATAATAACAACAACAACAACACCTGGAATCATCAGTGTCACCACCAACAACAACAGAATTATCAGTGTCGTCAACAACAACAACAGAATCATCAGTGTCACTAATAATAATAATAATAATAATAATAATAATAATAATAATAATAACAACAACAACAACAGAATCATCAGTGTCACCAGCAATAACAACAACAACAGAATCATCAGTGACAACAACAACAACAGAATCATCAGTGACAACAACAACAACAGAATCATCAGTGTCACCAGTAATAATAATAATAACAACAACAACAACAACAGAATCATCAGTGACAACAACAACAACAGAATCATCAGTGACAACAACAACAACAACAGAATAATCAGTGTCGTCGTCAACAACAACATCATCCGTGTCAACAACAACAACAACAGAATCATCAGTGTCGTCAACAACAACAGAATCATCAGTGTCAACGACAACAACAACAACAACAGAATCATCAGTGTCAACAACAACAGAATCATCAGTCACCAGCAATAATAATAATAATAACAACAGAATCATCAGTGTCACCAGTAATAATATTATTATTATTATTATTATTATTATTATTATTATTATTATTATTACTGGTGACACTGATGATTTTGTTGTTGTTGTTGTTGGTGACACTGATGATTCCAGGTGTTGTTGTTGTTGTTGTTGCTATTATTATTATTACTGGTGACACTGATGATTCTGTTGTTGTTGTTGTTGTTATTATTAACAACAACAACAACAACAACAGAATCATCAGTGTCACTAATAATAATAACAACAACAACAACAACACCTGGAATCAGTGTCACCACCAACAACAACAGAATTATCAGTGTCGTCAACAACAGAATCATCAGTGTCACTAATAATAATAACAACAACACCTGGAATCATCAGTGTCACCAGTAACAACAACAACAACAGAATCATCAGTGTCAACAACAACAACAACAACAGAATCATCAGTGTCACCAGCAATAATAATAAAAACACCTGGAATCATCAGTGTCACCAGCAATAACAACAACAACAACAGAATCATCAGTGACAACAACAACAACAGAATCATCAGTGTCGTTGTCGTCAACAACAACATCATCAGTGTCAACAACAACAACAGAATCATCAGTGTCATCAACAACAACAGAATCATTAGTGTCGTCAACAACAACAAAATCATCAGTGTCAACGACAACAACAACAACAACAGAATCATCAGTGTCAACGACAACAACAACAACAACAACAACAGAATCATCAGTGTCAACGACAACAACAACAACAGAATCATCAGTGTCAACAACAACAGAATCATCAGTGTCAACAACAACAGAATCATCAGTGTCACCAGCAGTAATAATAACAACAACAACACCCGGAATCATCAGTGTCACCAGCAGTAATAATAACAACACTCGGCATCAGTGTCACCAACTATAATTATAACAACAAAAATCATCAGTGTCATCAGCAGTAACAATAACAACACTGAACATTATCAGTGTCACCTACAATAATTATAACAAGAATCATCAGAGTAATAAGCAGTAATAACAATAACCGGATTCATCAGAGTAATAAGCAGTAATAATAACACCTGGAATCAGTGTAAACAGCAGTAATAATAATAATAACCAGAATCATCAGTCTCACCAGCAGTAATAACACCCAGAATCATCAGTCTCACCAGCAGTAATAATAACAACACCTGAAATCAGTGTAAACAGCAGTAATAATAAATATACCTGGAATCATCAGTCTCACCAGCAGTAATAACACCCGGAATCAGTGTCACCAGCAGTAATAATAACACCCGGAATCAGTGTCACCAGCAGTAATAATAACACCCGGAATCATCAGTCTCACCAGCAGTAATAATAACACCCGGAATCAGTGTCACCAGCAGTAATAATAACACCCGGAATCAGTGTCACCAGCAGTAATAATAACACCCGGAATCAGTGTCACCAGCAGTAATAATAACACCCGGAATCAGTGTCACCAGCAGTAATAATAACACCCGGAATCAGTGTCACCAGCAGTAATAATAACACCCGGAATCAGTGTCACCAGCAGTAATAATAACACCCGGAATCAGTGTCACCAGCAGTAATAATAACACCCGGAATCAGTGTCACCAGCAGTAATAATAACACCCGGAATCAGTGTCACCAGCAGTAATAATAACAACGAGGATCATCAGTTATATCTGTTTATAACAACAATAACACCAAGAATCAATAGTTACACCAGGTAGTAATAACAACAAACAAAATGATTTGTTATACCTGGTAATAATAAGAACTAGTAGAATTATCAGTGTAACCAGGCAACTATAAAATAATTGAATTATAAATTGCACCCACAACCATGAGTAATAATGAGAACACCTGGAATTATCAGTTACCCCTGGTAATAATGACTCTTGGAAACTACATCTGGTAGTTATAATACCATCCCGAATAATCAGTAATTCTCATGCTGCGTTTACAACGATTATCGTGCGAATTGGCACAATAAGGATCGAACTCAAACGATAATCGTACGTGTAAACGCAGCAAATGATCAAACGATCAAGCGAGAAATCGTTCATTTTGATCTTCAGTTCAGTTTTCAAATAGTCGTTGATCTGCGAACGAACAGTCATTCGCCGATTTTATCAATGTGTGAGATAGGCCTAAGCGATCGCAAAACAAATTTCTGTACGATATATCGTACCATCTAAACTCTGATCGTTATGAAAAAAAACTCGTTACTCCGACATTGTTAATCGTAGTATCGGGCGAATTATGGTTCCGTGTAAACGTAGCATAAGTAATAATAATAGCAACATAAAAGATCATCAGTAACAACTGGTTGTAACAACACCTGGAATGATCAGTTACACCCAGTGATAGTAAAGCCCAGAATTATTAGTAAGGGCCCTATTACACCAACTAATTATCTGACAGATTTTTTTGAGCCAAAGCCAGGAATGAAAACAGAGAACAGGTCATAAAGAAAAGACTGAGATTTCTCCTCTTTTCCAATCCATTCCTGACTTTGGCTTAAAAAAAATCTGTCAGATAATCTGTTGGTGTAATAGGGCCCTTACACCTGGTGGTAATAACAACACCCAGAATCATCAGTTACACATGGTAATAATAATAATAATAATAATAATAATAATAATAATAATAATAATAATAATAATAATAATAATAATAATAATACACCCAGAATCATCAGTTACACATAATAATAATAATAATAATAATAATAATAATAATAACAACAACAACACCCAGAATCATCAGTTACACATGGTAATAATAATAATAATAATAATAATAATAATAATAATAATAACACCCAGAATCTGATGCTGGGTCACACCTGGTAATAATCAGAATCATCAGTGACACATTATTATTATTACTATCAGGTGTAACTCATGATTCTGGGTGTTGTTGTTGTTGTTAATAATAATAATAATAATAATAATAATAATAATAATAATAATAATAATAGTAATAATAATAGTAATAATAATAATAATAATAATAATAACAACAACAACACCCAGAATCATGAGTTACACCTGATAGTAATAATAATAATAATAATAATAATAACTAGATTTGCATTTCCAGGGAAATACATAGTGCTTGAAAAGAGCGCCCCTTTACCAGTGACTTCCCTTTAAGATAAACTTGGATCCCATTCCTTTAAGAGCGACATGGCTCCCGTCCCTATAAGAGCGACTTGGGTCCCTTTAAGAGTGACTTGGGTCCCGTCCCTTTAAGAGCTACATGGATCCCTTTAAGAGCGACTTGGATCCCTTTAAGAGCGACCTGGGTCCCTTTAAGAGCTACATGGATCCCTTTAAGAGCTACATGGATCCCTTTAAGAGCTACATGGATCCCTTTAAGAGCGACTTGGATCCCTTTAAGAGCGACCTGGGTCCCTTAAAGGGACCCAGGTTGCTCTTAAAGGGACCCAGGTCGCTCTTTAAAGGGAATCATTTCACTTATAAAGGGACCCAAGTAACTCTTAAAGGGACCCATTTCGCTCTTAAAGGGGCCCAGGTCGCTCTTAAAGGCACCCATTTTGCTCTTAAAGGGACATATTTAGCTCTTAAAGGGACCTATTTCGCTCTTAAAGGGACCCAGGTCGCTCTTAAAGGGACCTATTTCGCTCTTAAAGGGACCCAGGTCGCTCTTAAAGGGACCCAGGTCACTCTTAAAGGGGCCAAGGTCGCTCTTAAAGGCACCCATTTTGCTCTTAAAGGGACATATTTCGCTCTTAAAGGGACCCATTTTGCTCTTAAAGGGACCCATTTTGCTCTTAAAGGGACACATTTCGCTCTTAAAGGGACCCAGGTCGCTCTTAAAGGGACCGATTTTGCTCTTAAAGGGACATATTTTGCTCTTAAATGGACCAAGGTCGCTCTTAAAGGGACCGATTTTGCTCTTAAAGGGACATATTTTGCTTTTAAAGGGACATATTTCGCTCTTAAAGGGACCCAGGTCGCTCTTAAAGGGACCAAGGTCGCTCTTAAAGGGACCCAGGTTGCTCTTAAAGGGACATATTTTGCTCTTAAAGGGACCCAGGTCGCTCCTAAAGGGACCCAGGTTGCTCTTAAAGGGACCCAGGTTGCTCTTAAAGGGACATACTTTGCTCTTAAAGGGACCAAGGTCGATCTTAAAGGGACATATTTTGCTCTAAAAGGGACCTAGTCACGGTCCGGGGCTGTAATCACGCCCAGAGGGGCGTAATTCGGAGGCTTGCCCCAGACCGTGACTACATACGCCCCCGGACCGTGACTAGATACGCCCCCGGACCGTGACTATATACGCCCACCAGGACTACATACGCCCACCAGGACTACATACGCCCACCAGGACTACTTAGCAAAAATTTACATACAGCGCGTGACCTGAACAAAGTAAGATTACTGTCTAATTGAGGGGGGCACAGAGGTTACAGGGGCATATTTGGGAAGTGTGCTGGGTGATCTATCAGCACATATCCTTGTCTTTACATTGATTTTCTGGGTGATTGGTTCCCTTTAAAGGGGCCCAGGTAACTCTTATAGGGACCCATTTTGCTCTTAAAGGGACATATTTCGCTCTAAAGGGACTGATTTATCTCTTAAAGGGACATATTTCGCTCTTAAACGGACCCATTTCGCTCTTAAAGGGGCCCAGGTCGCTCTTAAAGGGACCCAGGTTGCTCTTAAAGGGACATATTTCGCTCTTAAAGGGACTGATTTATCTCTTAAAGGGACATATTTCGCTCTTAAAGGGACATATTTTGCTCTTAAAGGGACCCAGGTTGCTCTTAAAGGGACATATTTCGCTCTTAAAGGGACCCATTTTGCTCTTAAAGGGACCCAGGTTGCTCTTAAAGGGACATATTTCGCTCTTAAAGGGACATATTTCGCTCTTAAAGGGACCAAGGTTGCTCTTAAAGGGACCGATTTATCTCTTAAAGGGACATATTTTGCTCTTAAAGGGACCCAAATTGCTCTTAAAGGGACATATTTCGCTCTTAAAGGGACCCATTTTGCTCTTAAAGGGACCCAGGTTGCTCTTAAAGGGACATATTTCGCTCTTAAAGGGACATATTTCGCTCTTAAAGGGACCAAGGTTGCTCTTAAAGGGACCGATTTATCTCTTAAAGGGACATATTTCGCTCTTAAAGGGACCCAGGTTGCTCTTAAAGGGACATATTTTGCTCTTAAAGGGACCCAAATTGCTCTTAAAGGGACCCATTTTGCTCTTAAAGGGACCCAGGTCGCTCTTAAAGGGACATATTTTGCTCTTACAGGGACCCAGGTTGCTCTTAAAGGGACCCATTTTGCTCTTAAAGGGACATATTTCGCTCTTAAAGGGACCCAGGTTGCTCTTAAAGGGACACAGGTCGCTCTTAAAGGGACCCAGGTTGCTCTTAAAGGGACCCATTTTGCCCTTAAAGGAACATATTTTGCTCTTAAAGGGACCAAAGTCGCTCTTAAAGGGACCGATTTTGCTCTTAAAGGGACATATTTCGCTCTTAAAGGGACATATTTCGCTCTTAAAGGGACCCATTTTGCTCTTAAAGGGACCCAGGTCGCTCTTAAAGGGACATATTTAGCTCTTAAAGGGACCCAGGTTGCTCTTAAAGGGACCCATTTTTCTCTTAAAGGGACATATTTCGCTCTTAAAGGGACCCAGGTCGCTCTTAAAGGGACCCATTTTGCTCTTAAAGGGACATATTTCGCTCTTAAAGGGACCCAGGTTGCTCTTAAAGGGACCCAGGTCGCTCTTAAAGGGACATATTTCGCTCTTATAGGGACCCAGGTCGCTCTTAAAGGGACCCAGGTTGCTCTTAAAGGGACATATTTCACTCTTAAAGGGACCCAGGTCGCTCTTTAAGAGCGAAATGGGTCTCTTTAAGAGTGAAATATTTCCTTTAAAGGGACCCAGATCACTCTTAAAGGGACCCATTTTGCTCTTAAAGGGACCCAGGTCGCTCTTAAAGGGACATATTTCGCTCTTAAAGGGACCCATTTCCCCCCTCAAGGGACCCAGGTCGCTCTTAAAGGGACCAAGGTCGCTCTTAAAGGGACCCATTTCGCTCTTAAAGGGACCCATTTCCCCCCTCAAGGGACCCAGGTCGCTCTTAAAGGGACCAAGGTCGCTCTTAAAGGGACCCATTTCGCTCTTAAAGGGACCCGGGTCGCTCTTACAGGTACTTAGTTCGCTCTTAAAGGGACACATTTAGAGCGGCTTGGGTCCCTTTAAGAGCGACTTGGGTAGCGTTCCTTTAAGAGCGGCTTGGGTACCGTCCCTTTAAGAGCAGCTTGGATCCCGTACCTGCTACATGGCTGCCTCAGCTCTGCTATTTTACTGACTGACCTCTGCTACTTATAATGGTAAAGACCATTGCTCGGTTCCCATGACAATCTTACTCATGTTGGGGAGACAAAATGGTTAAGGACCTTCCATATATTACATCTTCTATTGGCCAATAGTGGACATGTGACTGTGGATGGTGTGATACATTGCCTGACGAGATCTAAGAGTTCCTATTGGCTGCTATATCTCAGCTATTTGCATATGTGCTGTGATTGGCTGCTAGCGGTTAGAGTGTGGCCATTATTTTCTATGGGAAATTCGGGGTCTTTAAACGTAAATTTCTTAAAAACGACAAATCCAATCGAAACGAAAAATAGATAGCACACCACACACCGCCGAGGGCTTCGAAACGCAGTTTGAACGGAGTGTGTGCACAAAGCAGTTCGGGCTGTATTACGCGCAGAAAAATGGCTGGAAGAAGAAACGGAAGAAGAAGAAGAAGAAGAAGAAGAAGAAGAAGAAGAAGAAGAAGAAGAAGAAGAAGAATAGGGATTACAATATGGGGATTATCAAGCACTATAATAATGTGTCACTGATGATTCTGATTATTACCGGGTGTGACCCAGCATCAGTTACACCTGTTGTTATTATTATTACCACTAACAAGTGTAACTCCTGATTCTGGGTCTTGTTATAGTGCTTGATAATCCCTGTACTGTGATCCCTATTCTTCTTCTTCTTCTTCTTCTTCTTCCCGCTATTTTTCTGCGCGTAATACAGCCCGAACCGCTTTGCGCACAGACTCCGTTCATACTGCGTTTCGAAGCCCTCGGCGGTCTGAGGTGTGCTATCCGTTTCAATCGGATTTGTCGTTTTTAAGAAATTTACGTTTAACCCTTAGGGGACACAGACGGTTTTCATTTTTGCGTTTTCGTTTTTCCCTCCTCGTGTATATAAGGCCATAGCGCCTGCATTTTTCCACCTAGAGACCCAAATGAGCCCTTATTTTTTGAGCAACTAATTGTACTTTGCTATGGCAGATGTAATTTTTGCCTAAAATGTGCCGGGAAACCAGAAAGAAATTATATGTGTGGTGAAATTGAAAAAAAAAAATGTTTTTTTTTTTTTATTTTGGGGGGGGGGGGGTTGTTTTTACTCTGTTCGCCCTGGGGTAAAACTGACTTGTTATATATGTTCCTTAAGTTGTTACGATTACAACGATATATAACATGTATAACTTTCATTTGATTTGATGCCTTGTAAAAAATTAAAACCTTTTAAAGAAAATATACGTTCCTTAAAATCGCTCCATTCCCAGGCTTATAGCGCTTTTATCCTTTGGTCTATGGGGCTGTGCGAGGTGTCAGTTTTTGCGCCATGATGTGATATTTCTATCGGTACCTTGATTGCGCATATACGACTTTTTGATCGCTTTTTATTACAATTATTCTGGATTTGATGCGACCAAAAATTAGCAATTTTACACTTTGGGATTTTTTGCGCTGACGCCGATTACCGTACGAGATCAGGAATGTGATTAATTAATAGTTCGGGCGATTACGCACGCGGCGATAGCAAACATGTTTATTTATTTGTTTATTTGTTTACTTTTATTTAAAACCTGGGAAAAGGGGGGTGATTCAGACTTTTATTAGGGGAGGGGGCTTTTTACTATTAACAACACGTTTTTTTTTTTACTTTACACATATACTAGAAGCCTCCCCTGGGGTTAGGGTTATTCCCCCCCCCCCCGGGGTTAGGGTTATTCCCCCCCCCGGGGTTAGGGTTATTTCCCCCCCCCCCCCGGGGTTTGGGTTTTTACCCCCCCCCCCGGGGTTTGGGTTTATCCCCCCCCCCCCCGGCGGTTAGGGTTATTCCCCCCCCCCCGGGGTTAGGGTTATTCCCCCCCCCCCCCGGGGTTTGGGTTATTCCCCCCCCCCCCGGGGTTAGGGTTATTCCCCCCCCCCTGGGGTTAGGGTTATTTCCCCCCCCCCCCCCCCCCTGGGATTAGGGTTATTCCCTCCCTGGAGTTAGGGTTATTCCCCCCCCCCCTTGGGATTAGGGTTATTCCCTCCCTGGAGTTAGGGTTATTCCCCCCCCCCCCCCCCCCTGGGATTACAGTTATTCCCTCCCTGGAGTTAGGGTTATTCCCCCTGGGGTTAGGGTTATTCCCTCCTGGGGTTAGGGTTATTCCCTCCTGGGGTTAGGGTTATTCCCCCCCTGGGGTTAGGGTTATTCCCCCCCTGGGGTTAGGGTTATTCCCCCCCTGGGGTTAGGGTTATTCCCCCCCTGGGGTTAGGGTTATTCCCCCCCTGGGGTTAGGGTTATTCCCCCCCTGGGGTTAGGGTTATTCCCCCCTGGGGTTAGGGTTATTCCCTCCCTGGGGTTAGGGTTATTCCCCCTGGGGTTAGGGTTATTCCCCCCTGGGATTAGGGTTATTCCCCCTGGGGTTAGGGTTATTCCCCCTGGGGTTAGGGTTATTCCCCCCTGGGGTTAGGGTTATTCCCTCCCTGGGGTTAGGGTTATTCCCCCTGGGGTTAGGGTTATTCCCCCCTGGGATTAGGGTTATTCCCCCTGGGGTTAGGGTTATTCCCCCTGGGGTTAGGGTTATTCCCCCCCTGGGGTTAGGGTTATTCCCCCCCCTGGGATTAGGGTTATTCCCCCTGGGGTTAGGGTTATTCCCCCCCCTGGGGTTAGGGTTATTCCCTCCCTGGGGTTAGGGTTATTCCCTCCCTGGGGTTAGGGTTATTCCCCCTGGGGTTAGGGTTATTCCCCCTGGGGGACTTCTAGTATATGCACTCTGATCTCTCATAGAGATCCATGCAGTATAGTTATTCTGCATGAATCCATGGGATCGGTGTTCTATTGCTTTTGGCTGCTGCAGCTGAAAGCAATAGAATGCCGAGCCGGGATCAGCACCATTACGGCGCAGACCCCGGCCCGGGATGGATGCGGGGATAGCCCCCCCCCCGCAATCGCGCCGCAGGGGGGCGATCCCCCCACTAGACCACCAGGGATGAATATGAGCAAGTATTTAGAAGCAGCTGTCAACTTTGACAGCTGCTTCTAAGTACTTAAAGGGGTAGTCCACCCCAAAAAAATTTCTTTCAAATCAACTGGTGCCATAAAGTGCCAGAGATTTGTAATTCACTTCTATTAAAAAATCTTAAATCTTCCAGTACTTATTAGCTGCTGTATGTCCAGCAGGAAGTGGTGTTTTCTTTCCTGTCTGACCCAGTGCTCTCTGTTGCCTCCTCTGTCCATGTCAGGAACTGTCCAAAGCAGGAGCAAATCCCCATAGAAAACCCCTCCTGCTCTCCAGACTGGAAATAATACAACTTCCTGTTGGGCATACAGCAGCTGATAAGTACTGGAAGGCTTGAGATTTTTTAATAGAAGTAAATTACAAATCTCTGTCACTTCATGGCAGCAGTTGATTTGAAAGAAAAAAATTTTGGGTGGACTACCCCTTTAATTAGCGGGCACGGCGATTGGACCGTGCCCACTAATAGCCGCGATCCCAGGCTACATGCGGCACCCGGGATCGCGGCAGTTCAGGGGGGGGGGGTCGCCGCGCGACCCCCCTCTGAACTCCCATAGCGGCACGAGGACGTTCAGTAACGTCCTGGTGCAGCTATGGGTTAAAGACCCTGAATTTCCCATAGAAAATAATGGCCACACTCTAACCGCTAGCAGCCAATCACAGCACATATGCAAATAGCTGAGATATAGCAGCCAATAGGAACTCTAAGGTCTCGTCAGGCAATGTATCACAACATCCACAGTCACATGTCCACTATTGGCCAATAGAAGATGTAATATATGGAAGGTCCTAAACGATTTTGTCTCCCTGACATGAGTAAGATTGTCATGGGAACCGAGCAATGATCTTTACCATTATAAGTAGCAGAGCCGCTCTTAAAGGGACGGGAGCCATGTCGCTCTTAAAGGGACCCATGTCTAAAGAGCAACCTGGGTCCCTTTGAGAGCGACCTGGGTCCCTCCCTCGCTCTTAAAGGGACCCGGGTGGCTCTTAACCCCTTAGGGACCAAGCCTATTTGGGCCTTAATGACCAGGCTCATTTTTCAAAATCTGACCTGTCTCACTTTATGCGCTTATAGCTCAGTGATGCTTTAACGTATGCTAGCGATTCTGAGATTGTTTTTTCGTAACATATGGCACTTTATGTTAGTGGCAAAATTTGGTCACTGTCTTGTGTGTTTTTTGTGAAAAACATCAAAATATCATGAAAAATTTGAAAATTTTGCACTTTACGAACTTTGAAATTCTTTGCTTCTAAAAAAAGAAAGTTACATGACAAAAATTAGTTAGTAAGTCACATTATCAATATGTCCTCTTTATTCTGGCTTCATTTCGTAAACATATTTCACTTTTTTAGGGTGTTATGGGGCTTAGAAATGTATCAGCAAATTATCAAATTTTCATGAAATTTCCAAAACTGATTTTTTTTAGGGACCAGTTCTTTTTTTAAGTTGATTTAGGAGGCTTGTATACTGGAAACCCCCATAAGTGACCCCATTTTGGAAACTAGACACCTTAAAGAATTAATCTAGGGGTATAATGAGCATTTTAACCCTACAGGGGCTGGAGGAAAGTATTCACCATTAGGCCGGAAAAAAATGGAAAATAGAAATTTTCCAATAATATATTTGTTAAGATTAAAGTATCTCATTTTCATAATAAAGATGAGAGAAAATGCACCCCAAATTTTGTAACGCAGGTTCTCCTGAGTACAATGTTACCCCATATGTGGGTATAAACCACTGTATGGGCACACAGCAGGCCTCAGAAGGGAAGGAGCGCCAATTAGCATTTCCAGTTCAGATTTTGCTGAAGAAGTTTCTGAGCGCCAGGTGCGTTTGCAGTGCCCCTGTAGTGTCAGCAGAATCCCCCCCCCCCCAAAACTCACCCCATTAAGGAAAGTACACCCTTCAAAGAATACATCTTGGGGTGTGGTGACCATTTTGACCCCACAGGTATTAGAGAAAAGTATTCAAAAGAAGACAGTAAAAATGAAAAAATAGAATTTTTCCAATAAGATGTTTGTTTAGTTTGAAATTTCTCAACTTCATGAGAAACAGGGGAGAAAACTCACCCCAATATATGTAACGCAGGTTCTCCTGAGTAGAACGGTACCCCAAACATGAGTATAAACCACTGCATGAGCACACAGCAGGGCTCAGAAGAGAAGGAGTTTCATTTTAGTTACAGGCAATATGTGAGTGTTTACTGGTTATCTGGGGTGGTAATGGACAATCTCGGGGTGTTTACTGGCTATCTGAGGTGGCAACAGGCAATCCGGTGGGGTTACGAGCAGTCTGTGCCAATCTGGGGTGGTTACGGTCAATCTGGGGTGGTCACGGGCAATCTGGGGTGGTCACGGGCAATCTGGGGGTGTTTACTGGCTGTATGGGGTGGTTATGGGCAATCTTGGGGTGTTTACTGGCTATATGGGTTGGTTATGGGCAATCTTAGGGTGTTTACTGGCTATCTGGGGTGGTGACGGGAAATCTGGGGTGGTGACGGGAAATCTGGGGTGGTTACAGGCAATTTGGGGTAGTTACAGGCAGTCTGTGGCAATCTGTGGTGGTTACGGGCTATCTGGGGGAGATTACGGGCAATCTGGGGGGGATACGGGAAATCTGGGGAGATTACGGGCAATCTGGGGAGATTACGGGCAATCTGGGGAGATTACGGGCAATCTGGGGAGATTACGGGCAATCTGGGGAGATTACGGGCAATCTGGGGAGATTACGGGCAATCTGGGGAGATTACGGGCAATCTGGGGAGATTACAGGCAATCTGGGGTAGTGACAGGCAATCTGGGGTAGTGACAGGCAATCTGGGGTAGTGACAGGCAATCTGGGGTAGTGACAGGCTGTCTGGGATGGTTATGGGCTATCTGGGGTGGATACGGGCAATCTGGGGAGATTACAGGCAATCTAGGATGGTTACAGGCAATCTGGGGTGGTTACGGGCAATCTGGGGAGATTACAGGCAATCTGGGGAGATTACGGACAATCTGGGGAGATTACGGACAATCTGGGGAGATTACAGGCAATCTAGGGTGGTTACAGGCATTACAGACAATCTGGGGTGGTGACGGGAAATCTGGGGTGGTTACAGGTAATCTGGGGTGGTTACAGGCAATCTGGGGTGGTGACGGGCAATCTGGGGAGATTACGGACAATCTGGGGAGATTACGGACAATCTGGGGAGATTACGGACAATCTGGGGAGATTACAGGCAATCTAGGGTGGTTACAGGCATTACGGACAATCTGGGGTGGTTACAGATAATCTGGGGTGGTTACAAGTAATCTGGGGTGGTTACAAGTAATCCAGGGTGGTTACGGGTAATCCAGGGCACTTGACTTTGGTGACAGGCGTAAAAAAGTGCCGGCACCATTTGGAACAAGCGATCAGTGGTATATAGTATATACCGCTGATCACTTGTACTGGGACCACACCGGGTAGTCACCGATCATTGCCCCATGCTCTCCGTCACCTCCGGTGGTGGAGAGAATGAAGCTTTGATCATTTTTAGGAATCCATCACTGTTAACAGTCTGTTCACAGAGATGGCGGCAGCCATCTTGGATCAGATGGCCGCCCTGGGAGGGGAGGGTCAGTGACCATGTCACTAGGGTTAATTCTGGGGACAGGGGGGGACATGTTCTCATCTCCTCTCACTGTGAGATTCACGGTGAGAAGAGATGAAAGCGTTCAGCTGCGATGGGAATGTCCGTTACTGGTGGCCGCCTTTATACTGATAATAACGGCGATCGCCAGTGAGGGGACTGGCCGGGACTGACCCCACACTCTGCGGGGGCTGCGGGCATTACCGGCGCCGCTGCACTATTCTGCACCATCGCCATAAAGAGCTGATGGCAGCAGAATAGAGCCCATTAGTGAACGCCTTAATAATCGGTATCGGCAGTCACTAATAACATAATACATGTATTCTCTGGGTCACTACGGTTACGGCGATACCACATTTCTGTAGGTTTTTTTAACTATTACCACTTTGGCGCCATAGAAACTATCTTCCTAGGAAAAACCCACAAAAACTGTAGCCGCATTGCAAGATCCATAGCGTTCTTATCTTTTGCGCGACAGAGCTGGTTTTGGGCTTATTTTTTGCGGGAAGATCTGTAGTTTCTATTGATACCAAGTTTTATATGTATATGGCTTTTTGATCTCTTTTATGACGTATTTGGATTGATAAAATACTGCTATTCTGGTACTGTTTTTTTATTTTTTTTTTACAGCGTGTGTCGTGCGATATAATTATTGATATAGTTTTATAGATTGGGTCGTTACGGACGTGGCGATACCAAATATGTATAGGATTTGTGTTTTTGATCACTTTTATGTCACATTTTATTGTGTATAGGGAATGTAATGCATCTTTATTATTGGGGGGCTGGGGGGGCTGTGTTGTGTTTGGCGCACATTTTTTTTTCACTTTTTTTACTTTTACACTAGTGTACATTACTGTGCACTAGTGTAAAATACTTAGATCACTGATACAATACACTGCAGTACCTGATGTACTGCAATGTATTATATCATGCCTCATGCTGACAGGCAATAGCCGCGGCCACCCCTGTCAGCATCAGGCATCTCCATGGTGACCCCGGGGACCTCCATTAGGACCCCGGGATCACCATGGAGACATCGGAGAACCAGACGGGATCCACCGGGACCCGTTAGATGCCGCTGTCATGGTTTGACAGCGGCATTTAACGGGTTAAACTGCCCGGAGCGGAGAATCCTGTCACGCTGATCACCCACTCTGCAGTCGCCGCCGGGCGGCTATTCGTTTCCGATGGGTACGCCGTTAAAAGGCGTACGCATCGGAATAAAGCCCACTAGTGACCGCCGTTAAAAGGCAGCATGGCGGTCACTAAGGGGTTAAAGGGACCCGGGTCGCTCTTAAAGGGACCCAAGTCGCTCTTAAAGGGACCCAAGTCGCTCTTAAAGGGATGGGACCCAAGTCGCTCTTAAAGAGACGGCACCCAGGGTTAAAGTTTCTCTTAAAGGGAAGTCACTGGTAAAGGGGCGCTCTTTGTAACTTTGTGTAACTGATTCTGGGTGTTATTATTATTATTAACCCTTTAAGGACCCGGCCAATATAAATTTTTGCATTTTCGTTTTTCCCTCCTTGTGTATATAAGGCCATACATACATAGCACTTGCATTTTTCCACCTAGAGACCCACATCAGCCCTTATCCTTATTTTTTGCATCACTAATTGTACTTTGCAATGACGGCTGAATTTTACCATAAATTACACTGCGAAACCAGAAAAAAATTCAAAGTGTGGTGAAATTGAAAAAAAAAAAACGCATTTCTTTTATTTGGGGGGAATGTGTTTTTACGCCATTCGCCCTGGGGTAAAACTGACTTGTTATATATGTTCCTCAAGTTGTTACGATTACAGCGATATATAACATGTATAACTTATATTGTATCTGATGGCCTGAAAAAAATTCAAACCATTATTACCAAATATATGTCACTTAATCCTTAGAGCAGCGTTTCCCAACCGGGGTGCCGCAGGATCCCGGTGGGAAATGTGCTCTGTCACTTTAAGCATCCCAAGAAGCTGCGGCCACGCAGCTTCTCCGGATGCACAGATCACTTTGATGTTCCGCTTGCACAGTGAGCATAATGTAGGAGCAGGAAGTGTGCTCCTACATTCACTCCCATAGGCTGCCGGCACTTCATACCAGCAGCCTATGGGAGGCCGGGACGTGACCTCTCCGGCAGGCGTGATCATGTAACGTCATCACACCTGCCGGAAGTCCCGTCCCTGCGGCTCGCAAGATGGAGCCCGAAGAGGAGGAGGAAGAGCTGCTGCCTGCACAGCGCGGATTAGGTGAGTAGGATGTTTGTTATTTTAGGGGCTGAGCAGGGGGCATTATTAGTTCATGGGGGCACATCGGGGGCATTATTTGTATATGGGGGCACCTCTGGGGGCCTTATTAGGTCATGGGGGCACCTCGGGGGCATTATTTGTATATGGGGGCACCTCTGGGGTCATTATTAGTATATGGGGGCACCTCTGGGGGCATTATTAGTATATGGGGGCACCTCTGGGGGCATTATTAGTTCATGGGGGGCACCTCTGGGGGCATTATTAGTTCATGGGGGGCACCTCTGGGGGCATTATTAGTTCATGGGGGGCACCTCTGGGGGCATTATTAGTTCATGGGGGGCACCTCTGGGGGCATTATTAGTATATGGGGACACCTCTGGGGGCATTATTAGTATATGGGGGCACCTCTGGGGGCATTATTAGTATATGGGGGCACCTCTGGGGGCATTATTAGTATATGGAGGGACCTTTGGGGGCATTATTAGTTCATGGGGGCACCTCTGGAGGCATTATTATTGTATAGGGGCACCTCTGGGGGCATTTTTAGCTCATGGGGGCACCTCTGGGGGCATTATTAGCTCATGGGGCACAGCAGGGGGCATTATTAGTTCATGGGGGCACAGCAGGGGATCCTACATACAGGGGGCACAGCAGGGGATCCTACATACAGGGGGCACAGCAGGGGATCCTACATACAGGGGGCACAGCAGGGGATCCTACATACAGGGGGCACAGCAGGGGATCCTACATACAGGGGGCACAGCAGGGGATCCTACATACAGGGGGCACAGCAGGGGATCCTACATACAGGGGGCACAGCAGGGGATCCTACATACAGGGGGCACAGCAGGGGATCCTACATACAGGGGGCACAGCAGGGGATCCTACATACAGGGGGCACAGCAGGGGATCCTACATACAGGGGGCACAGCAGGGGATCCTACATACAGGGGGCACAGCAGGGGATCCTACATACAGGGGGCACAGCAGGGGATCCTACATACAGGGGGCATCCCACACAGCGCAGTTACTATGGGAGCCTACAGGAGGGAGAAGGGGAAGGAAGTTGCTAGAAATGTGCGGAGCCTAAATTGTTTGTCTCGCAGGTTCTGAAGAGATGAAAAGTAGCTGGACGTCACCTGTCAGTCATTGTATGAGGGTTTTCTTATTTTGTAGAACATTATTTAGTAGGGGTGCCCCGAGGGGGAGAAGGTTGGGAAGTACTGGCTTAGAGGAACGGGCCAATTTCGTTTTTTCCTCCTTTTTTTTTTTAAACATATTTTATTAGTCATACCAATATGACCAAGATGATCATGTCACAGAGTAGTCACACAATAATTTCCATAATACGCCTCATGTAGCCGGAAGCACATCAGTATACAGTAGTGTAAAAGTACAAAGTTATTACATGTCACAGGAGGTGTTGGAATAGCGGCCTGAGGAAACATGCAAACTCAAAGTAGTGGAGACTGATACCTCCGACAAGGGCGTCCTTGATAAGAAGACATTGGAATTGCAGTCAAAACCTGCCGACAAGACAGGTATACAGAACTAAATAAAACAAACAAACTTGTGTAACCAATCCGTCCAGTCTCAAGTGTGCGTGCTCCATAACAGACCTAGCCTATAACCCCGGCCTGCTAATACCATGCTCCTAGGGAGCCGTAAAGACTACATGCAGGGAGGGTGATGTCTTAACTTTAAGAAAATAGCCAGTAATGAACAAGTGGGAGTAGTGTAGAAGTAGCCCGCCAAGGTCACCTGATACCAGGTGGGAGTCCGACCTCCCGAATCTTGAGGTTGCCCAGCGAACCCTTGAGATCCGCTTGACAATAACAAGAAGTCAGTCTGAAATGATACATAAATTGCTGCCTCTTCTCGTCTGACTGCAAAGTCTGGATAGAACGTTTCCATTTAGCAAAGAAGGATTTTGCAGAATGCTCCGTATCCCTTCGTACCGTTGTCAACTCATAATGGAGTAGAGAATCCATGTATTCTTGGATTTCCTCGATCGTGTTTTCCCTCCTTGTGTATATACGGCCATACATACATAGCACTTGCAATTTTTCACCTAGAGACCCACATCAGCCCTTATCCTTATTTTTTGCGTCACTAATTGTACTTCCCAATGACGGCTGAATTTTACCATAAAGTCACTGCGAAACCGGAAAAAATACAAAGTGTGGTGAAATTGAAAAAAAAAAATAAAATAATGCATTTTGTTTATTTGGGGGGTATTTGTTTTAACCCCATTCGCCCTGGGGTAAAACTAACTTCTTATATATGTCCGTCAAGTCGATATATAACATGTATAACTTACATTGTATCTGATGGCCGGTAAAAAATTCAAACCATTGTTACCGAATATATGTTCCTTACAATCGCTCCATTCCCGGCTTATAGCGCTTTTATCCTTTGGTCTATGGGGCTGGGGGAGGTGAAGTTTTTGCGCCATGATGTGTACACTCTATCGGTACCTTGATTGCACATATACGACTTCTTGATAGCTTTTTATCACATTTTTTACTGGATTTGATGCGACCGAAAATGCGCAATTTTGCACTTTGGGATTAATTAATATTTCGGGCGATTACGCACGCGGTGATACCAAACATGTTTTATTTACAATATGGGAAAAGGGGGGTGATTCTGACTAATAGGGGAGGGGGCTTTTTATTGACAACACCACTTTTTTTTTTACTTTTACACTTATACTAGAAGCCCCCCTGGGGTTAGGGTTATTCCCCCCGGGGTTAGGATTATTCTCTCCCCCCCCCCCCCCTTGGGGTTAGGATTATTCTCCCCCCCCCCCCCCCTTGTGGTTAGGGTTATTCTCTCCCCCCTCCCCTTGGGGTTAGGGTTAATCTCCCCCCCTTGGGGTTAGGATTATTCTCTCCCCCCCCCCCTTGGGGTTAGGATTATTCTTCCCCCCCCTTGGGGTTAGGGTTATTCTTCCCCCCCCTTGGGGTTAGGGTTATGCCCCCTGGGGGACTTCTAGTATAAGTGCAGAGCTCTGAACGCGGGGAGGCGGCCCTGGACGTACGGGTACGTCCAGGGTCACCTAAGGGTTAGTTATATAGTTAATACGGTTGAAGAAAGATACATGTCCATCAAGTTTAACCAAGGAGGGGATGGATACAGGGAAGGGGGGCAGATGAGGATAGGTTCTATACATATGCATTTAAGTTATTTTGGTCTAAGAACTGTTTTTGCTGTGACCAGATCCTGTGGTGACTGTTCCACAGATTCACAGTTCTCATGGTAAAGAAAAAGACTGAACCTTTTTTTTCTCCGGGCAGAGGCAGCGCCCCCTCGTCTCTCCGGGCGGAGGCAGCGGCCCCTCGTCTCTCCGGGCGGAGGCAGCGGCCCCTCGTCTCTCCGGGCGGAGGCAGCGGCCCCTCGTCTCTCCGGGCGGAGGCAGCGCCCCCTCGTCTCTCCGGGCGGAGGCAGCGGCCCCTCGTCTCTCCGGGCGGAGGCAGCGGCCCCTCGTCTCTCCGGGCGGAGGCAGCGGCCCCTCGTCTCTCCGGGCGGAGGCAGCGGCCCCTCGTCTCTCCGGGCGGAGGCAGCGGCCCCTCGTCTCTCCGGGCGGAGGCAGCGGCCCCTCGTCTCTCCGGGCGGAGGCAGCGGCCCCTCGTCTCTCCGGGCGGAGGCAGCGGCCCCTCGTCTCTCCGGGCGGAGGCAGCGGCCCCTCGTCTCTCCGGGCGGAGGCAGCGGCCCCTCGTCTCTCCGGGCGGAGGCAGCGGCCCCTCGTCTCTCCGGGCGGAGGCAGCGGCCCCTCGTCTCTCCGGGCGGAGGCAGCGGCCCCTCGTCTCTCCGGGCGGAGGCAGCGGCCCCTCGTCTCTCCGGGCGGAGGCAGCGGCCCCTTATTAGTTTAGTTGCCCGTCTTTGTACCCTCTCCAGCTCTAGAACATCCTTTCTATGAATCGGGTTCCAGACTCCAGATGAGGCCGCACCAAAGCTTTATAGAGCGGTAATATTATATCCCTGTCCCGAGAGTCCAAGCCTGTTTTAACCCCTGAACCGCCGCAGCTATTAGCAGGCACAGTCCAATCGCTGTGCCCGCTAATTAAATCTTCAGACGCAGCTGTCAAATTTGACAGCTGCATCTGAATACTTACTGCAGCTGTTCCTTCGGGGGTCTAGTGGGGAGAGTGCACCCCACTATGTATTAAAAAAAAAAAAAAAAAGTGTCATTATTAAGACTAGATTTGCATTTCCAGGGAAATACATAGTGCTTGAAAAGAGCGCCCCTTTACCAGTGACTTCCTTTTAAGAGAAACTTTAATCCTGGGTGCCGTCTCTTTTAAAGGAGCAACTTGGCTCCCGTCCCATTAGGAGCGACCTGGGTCACTTTAAGAGCGACATGGGTCCCTTCGCTCTTAAAGGGACCTAGGTCGCTCTTAAAGAGACCCATTTCGCTCTTAAAGGGACCCATTTCGCTCTTAAAGGGAGCCAGGTAGCCCTTAAAGGGAACCAGGTGGCTCTTAAAGGGGCATATTTCTCTCTTTAAGGCACCCATTTTGCTCTTAAAAGGGACCCAGGTCGCTCTTAACCCCTTGCCTCTAAAGCCTGTTTTGGCCTTAATGACCAGGCTCATTTTTCAAAATCTGACCTGTCTCACTTTATGTGCTTATAGCTCAGTGATACTTTAACGTATGCTAGCGATATCTGAGATTGTTTTTTCGTCACATATGACACTTTATACTAGTAGTAAAATTTGGTCACTACTTTGTGTATTTTTTGTGAAAATCATCAAAATATCATGAAAAATTTTAAAATTTTGCATTTTATGAACTTCTGAAATTCTCTGCTTCTAAAAAAGGAAGTCACAGGACATAAATTACTTACTAAATCACATTACCAATATGTCCTCTTTATTCTGGCATAATTTGGGAAAAATATTTTACTTTTTTAGGGTGTTACGGGGCTTAGAAATTTATTAGCAAATTATCACATTTTGTGAAAATTTCCAAAACTGATTTTTTTTAGGGACCAGTTCTTTTTTTAAATGGATTTAGAAGGCTTGTATACTGGAAACCCCCATAAGTGACCCCATTTTGGAAACTAGACACCTTATAGAATTAATCTAGGGGTATAATGAGCATTTTAACCCTACAGGGGCTGGAGGAAAGTATTCACAATTAGGCCGTAAAAAAATCGAAAATGTAAATTTTGAAATAATATATACGTTTAGATTAAAGTTTCTCATTTTCAAAAGGAACATGAGAAAAAAAGCATGCCAAAATTTGTAACGCAGGTTCTCCTGAATACAACGGTACCCCATATGTGGGCGTAAACCACTGTATGGGCACACAGCGGGGCTCAGAAGGAAGGGAGCGCCAATTAGCTTTTTTAATGCAGATTTTGCTGAAGAAGTTTCTGAGCGCCAGGTGCATTTGCAGAGCCCCTGTAGTGTCCGCAGAATAGAATCCCCCCAAAAGTCACCCCATTTTCGAAAGTACACCCCTCAAAGAATTCATCTTTGGGTAGGATGAGCATTTTGACCCCACAGGCATTAGAAGAAAGTATTCAAAATTAGACAGTAAAAATGAAAAACACAAATTTTTCCAATAATATGTTTGTTTAGTTTGAAATTTCTCAATTTCACGAGGAACAAGAGGAAAAAAAGTACCCCAAATTTTGTAAAGAAGGTTCTCCTGAATACAATGGTACCCCATATGTGGGCATAAACCATTGTATGGGCACACAGCCGGGCTCAGAAGGAAGGGAGCGCCAATTAGCATTTTCAGTTCAGATTTTGCTGAAGAAGTTTCTGAGCGACAGGTGCGTTTGCAGTGCCCCTGTAGTGTCCGCAGAAGAGAAACCCCCCAAAAGTCACCCCATTTAGGAAAGTACACCCCTCAAAGAATTCATCTTGGGGTGTGGTGACCATTTTGACCCCACAGGTATTAGAGGAAAGTATTCAAAATAAGACAGTAAAATTGAAAAACTAGAATTTTTCCAATAATATATTCGTTTAGTTTGAAATTTCTCAATTTCACTAGGAACAGGGGAGAAGCTGCATGCCCAAATCTGTAACGCAGGTTCTCCTGAGTAGAACGGTACCCCATATATGGGCATAAACCACTGTATGGGCACACAGCGGGGCTCAGAAGGGAAGGAGCGCCAATTAGCATTTTCAGTTCAGATTTTGCTGAAGAAGTTTCTGAGCGCCAGGTGCGTTTGCAGCGCCCCTGTAGTGTCCGCAGAAGAGAAACCCCCCAAAAGTCACCCCATTTTGGAAAGTACACCCCTGAAAGAACTCATCTTGGGGTGTGGTGAGCGGTTTGACCCCACAGGTATTAGAGGAAAGTATTCAAAATGAGGCTAGGTTCAGACTATGTAACTGTGCGGCTGTAATTGTGCGGCGGTATTTTTGGTGGTTCATGTGTACGCTGGAAAGTATAGGATATACGGCTGCACAGTGCACACTATGTATGAATCTACGGCCCTATTGTAAAAAATGAACAAGACCATTGTTTGCGGCTGGAAATGCGGCCGTGGATTGACAGGCGGTCCGTACGGAGTACTTCAAAAATAGCCGGCAATGATGCCGAATGCCGATGCCTCTAATAGTTAATATATTAAATTAATAAAACACATTTTCTTTGTAATAAAGTCCCTTTCGTTGTTCAATAATTTAATTCTAACGAATCCATCATTGTGCAATTAAATATACTGTTAAAATAAATATATATGTAAATAAATGTATATTTATATATATTTTTTGACAGTATATTTAATTGCACAATGCTGGATTCGTTAGAATTAAATTATTGAACAACGAAACTGATTTTATTTCAACGAAAATGTGTTTTATTAATTAAATATTAATTAGTACAGGAAGCTCCATAAGCCGTTAATTCATATTGCCGGTAATAGAGCTTTCTGTACTAATCATCACTTTACTTTCATTAAAACATCAAATGTTTCTTCTAATTATGTTATCACAATAGCATTATTAGAAGAAACATTTAGAATTATATGTGCGCTCAGCTGATTGGCTGATCGGCTCAGCGCACATATAATGAGCCGGTCCGCAGCACAGTGACTTCATTGTGCTGCGGACCGGCGAAGAGACAACATCGGGGTGAGTATACAGATCTCCCCACCCCCTCCCCTGCACTGCACCCCTCCCAGCAAGGAAGGGGGGGGGGGTCACTTAACCCCTTCCTTGCTGGGATGGGTGCAGTCTGACATCAGTCTGGCCCCCGAGGGGTTAAGGGGGATGCAATACATCCTCCCTTAACCCCTTGGGGGCCAGACTGTAAGCAGCGATCTGTAAAGATGCTGCATACTGTAAGGAGCACAACACCGCTCACAATGATGGGTGTTGTGCTCCTGTTTGTGTTTTTTGTGTGTTTCTCCCTTTTTGTTTTTCAGATATCGGTATCCTGGGGATTCCGTCGGATTCCGTGGACTACGTCGATGACCAGCGGTTGTTTGTTGTTTTTTTTTAAATAAAATGGTCAATGAGGGGTGTGGGGGTGTTTTTATTTGAATAAAAAAATGTTTAACTTGTGTCTTGTCTTTATTTCTTTACTTTATAGACTTAGTAGTGGAAGCCGTCTAATAGACGGAATCCACTACTAAGTTGGGGCCTAGTGTTAGCCGGTATAAAATGGCTAACACTAACCCCCCATTATTACCCCAGTACCCAATGCCACCAGGGGTACTGGGAAGAGCCGGGTGCCAGTGGTCCCGGAGCGTCAAAATTGGCGCTCCTGGACCGGGCGGCAGCAGGCTGGTAAGATTTAGGCTGGGGAGGGCCTAAACCAATGGCTCTTCCCACCCTGGTGTTACCAGGCTGCTGTCGTTTGGTTTTTAACCCGGCTGGTTATAAAAATAGGGGGGACCCTATGCGTTTTTTTTTAATTATTTATTTATTTTAAAAAAACCGCATAGGGTCCCCCCTATTTTTATAACCAGCCGGGTTAAAAACCAAACGACAGCAGCCTGGTAACACCAGGGTGGGAAGAGCCATTGGTTTAGGCCCTCCCCAGCCTAAATCTTACCAGCCTGCTGCCGCCCGGTCCAGGAGACCACTGGCACCCGGCTCTTCCCAGTACCCCTGGTGGCATTGGGTACTGGGGTAATAATGGGGGGTTAGTGTTAGCCATTTTATACCGGCTAACACTAGGCCCCGACTTAGTAATGGATTCTGTCTATTAGACGGCTTCCACTACTAAGTCTATAAAGTAAAGAAATAAAGACAAGACACAAGTTAAAAAAAATTTTTATTCAAATAAAAACACCCCCACACCCCTCATTGACCATTTTTTAAAAAAAAAAACAACAACAAACAACCACTGGTCATCGACGAAGTCCACGGACGTAAGTCCATCCGACGTAATCCCCAGGATACCGATATCTGAAAAACAAAAAGAGAGAAACACACAAAAAACACACAAACAGGAGCACAACACCCATCATTGTGAGCGGTGTTGTGCTCCTTACAGTATGCAGCATCTTTACAGATGGCTGCTTACAGTCTGGCACCCAAGGGGTTAAGGGAGGATGTATTGTATCCCCCTTAACCCCTTGGGGGCCAGACTGATGTCAGACTGCACCCATCCCAGCAAGTGGCCCCCCCTTCCTTGCTGGGAGGGGTGCAGTGCTGGGGAGGGGGTGGGGAGATCTCTATACTCACCCTGATGTTGTCTCTTCGCTGGTCCGCAGCACAATGAAGTCACTGTGCTGCGGACCGGCTCTTTATATGTGCGCTGAGCCGATCAGCCAATCAGCTGAGCGCACATATAATTCTAAATGTTTCTTCTAATAATGCTATTGTGATAACATAATTAGAAGAAACATTTGATGTTTTCATTAAAGTAAATTGATGATTAGTACAGAAAGCTCTATTACCGGCAATATGAATTACCGGCTTATGGAGCTTCCTGTACTAATTAATATTTAATTAATAAAACACATTTTCGTTGTAATAAAATCAGTTTCGTTGTTCAATAATTAAATTTAAACGAATCCATCATTGTGCAATTAAATATACTGTCAAAAAATAAATATATAAATATACATTTATTTATATATCTATTTATTTTAACAGTATATTTAATTGCAAAATGATGGAATCGTCTAAATTTAATTATTGAACAATGAAAGGGACTTTATTACAAAGAGAATGTGTTTTATTAATTCAATATATTAACCATGAGAGACATCGGCTATAGTGCAGAGGATCGCAAACCCCGGTAATAGTGATTCATGTAAACTGTTTCCCTGCTTTCCCAGATGCATCCAGAGGTGTTTCCATCACTTTCTTAAGATTTTATTTGTTATTTTTAGTTGAACCAGATTTCCAAGTAAATGACCGTATGTTTTCAGCCGCATGTCTATTTTTTCCCACGGCCGTAGTTTCATCCGCACATTTACAGCCGCATAAAAAATACAGCCGCACACATACATAGTGTGAACATAGCCTAAGACAGTAAAAATGAAAAACTCAAATTTTTCCAATCATATGTTTGTTTAGTTAAAAATTTCTTAATTTCATGAGAAATGATAGAAAAAACGTACCCCAAAATCTGTAACGCAGCTTCTTCTGAGTAAAACGGTACCCCATATGTGGGCATAAACCACTGTATGGGCACACAGCAGGGCTCAGAAGCGAAGGGAGCGCAAAACCGCAGCTAGAAATAGTTATTAGAATAGCGCAGTTACTAAACTACAATAAAAAATGAGATTACAGGTAATGTGGGGTGGTCACAGGCAACTTGGGGTGGTCACGGGCAACCTAGTGTGGTCACAGGCAAGCTGGGGTGGTCACGGGCAACCTGGTGTGGTTACAGACAATCTGGGGTGGTTACGGGCAACGTGGGGTGGTTACGGGCAACGTGGGGTGGTTACGGGCAACGTGGGGTGGTTACGGATAAACTGAAGTGCTTATAGGTAATCTGGGATGGGTACCTGTAATTTGGGGTCGTTACAGGCAATCTGGCGTGGTTACGGGCAATCTGGAGAGGGTCACTGGCAATTTGGGGTGGTCAGAGGCAACATGCGGTGGTTACGGGCAATCGGGGCTGATTACGCACCATCTGGAGGGGGTCACTGGCAATTCGGGGTGGTTACGGTCAACGTGTGGTGGTTACAGGCAACGTGCGGTGGTTAGGGCCGCCGTGCGGTGGTTAGGGCCGACGTGCGGTGGTTAGGGCCGACGTGCGGTGGTTAGGGCCGACGTGCGGTGGTTAGGGGCTGACGTGCGGTGGTTAGGGGCCGACGTGCGGTGGTTAGGGGCCGACGTGCGGTGGTTAGGGGCCACGTGCGGTGGTTATGGGCAACGTGTGGTGATTACGTGCAATCTGGCGTGATTACGGGCAACCTGGGGCGGATATGGGCAACCTGCAGTGGTGACGGGTAATCTGGGGGGGGTTAGGGGTAATTTGGGAGTAAACTGCAATTATTACTATAATAAAAAGTGTGTGTTTTATTTTTTTGTGTGTTTGTCACTTTTTGTACTTTATACATTCATTTTCACTGTATTACTATGATTACTGTGATATTTTCTATCTCAGTAATCATAGTTCAGTGACAGAGACCAAATTGGTCTCTGTCACTTTAAATTTTCAGAGCTGGCTGGTTGTGGAGCGCATGCGCACTTCATAACCAGCCAGGACGCCGAGGAGGAAGGAGCTCCGTGGATCCGGTGAGTATATGGGGAAGGGGGGGTGACTGGGGGACGGGGGTGACAGGGGGGATGGGGGGCGACTTGGGGGGCGACACACTGACACTTTTTATCCCCTGTCACCAATGATTTATGGTGACAGGGGATAAAAAGTGCTTTTTTGCACTGGGAACAGGCGATCAGCGGTATATAGAATATACCACTGATCGCCTGCTCCGGGACCACACGGGGGGGGGGGGGGGGGTCCCCGATCACTGCCCCATGCTCTCTGCTACCTCCGGTGGCGGAGAGCATGGGGCTTTGATCATTTATTCATTTCCATCCCTGCGAACAAACATTGTTTGTTCGCAGGGATGGGGGCTGCCATCTTGGATGTGATGGCCAACCGGGGAGGGGAGGGTTAGTAATCGGCCACTAGGGGGGCTGATCTGGGGTCTGATTTATACATTTTCATCTCCCCCCACCGTGGATTCACGGTGGGGGGAGATGAAAGCGATCGGCGGCGCCGGTAATATCCGTTACCGGCGGATCACCGCTATAACGGTAATAGCAGCGATCCGCCGGTTTCAGGGGACGAGGGGGGGGCCGGGGGACACATCAGATGTGGCGGCGGGAGGAGGCAACTTTCTGCAGCCTCCTCCCGCCGCTCGATCGGCGGGGGAACACAAATCTCCCCCATAGACGATGCGGTCACATTGACCGCGGCGTTTATGGGGTTAACTGCCCGCGGGGAGCGCGACTCCCCTCCGGGCAGAGGCAGCGGGAGGATGCTATGTGACATAGCCTCCTCCCGCTGCCCGATCACAGTCAGGGACAGCGGGGGGAGGCAGGGAAAGCATGACGTTTGGGGAACGTCATGTTGCGGGAACTACTTGTTTTACATGACGTTCCCCAAACATCATTTTGCGGCAAGGGGTTAAAGGGACCCAGGTAGCTCTTAAAGGGACCCAGGTCGCTCTTAAAGGGACCCATTTCACTCTTAAAGGGACCCAGGTTGCTATGAAAGGGACCCAGGTTGCTATGAAAGGGACCCATTTTGTTCTTAAAAGGGACATATTTCGCTCTTAAAAGGACCCAGGTCGCTCTTAAAGGGACATATTTCACTTTTGAAGGGACATATTTTGCTCTTAAAAGGAACCAGGTCGCTCTTAAAGGGACCCAGGTCGCTCTTAAAGGGACCCAGGTCGCTCTAGCGACATGGGTCTCTTTAAGAGCGACATGGGTCCCATACCTTTTGGAGTGACTTTGGTCCCTTTAAGAGCAACATGCGTCCCGTCCCTTTAAGAGCAACTTGGATCCCTTTAAGAGCTACATGGGACCATTTAAGAGCGACTTGGGTCCCGTCCCTTTAAGAGCGACTTGGGTACTTATAATGGTAAAGATCATTGCTCGGTTCCCATGACAATCTTACTCATGTCAGTGAGACAAAATCGTTAAGGACCTTCCATATATTACATCTTCTATTGGCCAATAGTGGACATGTGACTGTGGATGGTGTGATACATTGCCTGACGAGATCTAAGAGTTCCTATTGGCTGCTATATCTCAGCTATTTGCATATGTGCTGTGATTGGCTGCTAGCGGTTAGAGTGTGGCCATTATTTTCTATGGGAAATTAGGGGTCTTTAAACATAAATTTCTTAAAAATGACAAATCGGATCGAAATGAAAAATAAATAAATAGCACACCACACACCGCCGAGGGCTTCGAAACGCAGTTTGAACGGAGTGTGTGTGCATAGCGGTTCGGGCTGTATTACGCGCAGAAAAACGGCTGGAAGAAGAAGAAACGGAAGAAAAAGAAGAAGAAGAAGAAGAAGAAGAAGAAGAAGAAGAAGAAGAAGAAGAAGAAGAAGAAGAATACGGATTACAATATAGGGATTTTCAAGCACTATAAAAAGCCCCCTCCCCTAATAAAAGTTTGAATCACCCCCCTTTTCCCATGTTATAAATAAAAATAAATAAACAAACAAACAAGCTTGGTATCACAGCGTGTGTAATCGCCCGAACTATTATTTTATCACATTCCTGATCTCGCACGGTAAACGGTGTGAGCGCAAAAAAGTCCCAAAGTGCGAAGTTGTGCATTTTTGATTGCATCAAATCCAGAAATTTTTTTTAAAAAGCGATCAAAAAGTCATATATGTGCAATCAAGGTACCGATAGAATGTACACATCATGGCGCAAAAACTGACACCTGACACAGCCCCATAGACCAAAGGATAAAAGCGCTATAAGCCGGGAATGGAGCGATTATAAGGAACATATATTCGGTAACAACGGTTTGAATTTTTTACAGGCCATCAGATACAATATAAGTTATACATGTTATATATCATAGTAATCGTAACAACTTGAGGAACATATATAACAAGTCAATTTTTCCATAGGACCAATGGCGTAAAAAACGAACCCCCTAATCGCAGCATATTTTACGCAAAAATTTAGCCTGTCGTTGCAAAGTACAATTAGTACAATTCATGTGGGTCTCTAGGTGCAAAAATGAAACTGCTATGGCCTTATATACACAAGGAGGGAAAAACAAAAACGCAAAAACGAAAATCCAGAAAGGGTTAAGCTAAAAGTCACTATATTGTGGTCACTATTACCCAGGTGTTCATGGACCGTGACATCCCCAACCAGCTCAGCGTTGTTAGAAATAACCAGATCCAACAAGGTATCACTTCTAGTGGCTCCTCCACACACTGGCCCAGAAAATTGTAAACTATGTAACGGATTCTGGGTGTGATTATCATTACTAACGGGTGTAACTGATGATTCTGGGTGTGATTATCATTACTAACGGGTGTAACTGATGATTCTGGGTGTGATTATCATTACTAACGGGTGTAACTGATGATTCTGGGTGTGATTATCATTACTAACGGGTGTAACTGATGATTCTGGGTGTGATTATTATTACTAACAGGTGTAACTGATGATTCTGGGTGTGATTATTACTAACAGGTGTAACTGATGATTCTGGGTGTGATTATCATTACTAACAGGTGTAACTAATGATTCTGGGTGTGATTATTATTACTAACAGGTGTAACTGATGATTCTGGGTGTGATTATCATTACTAACAGGTGTAACTGATGATTCTGGGTGTGATTATTATTACTAACAGGTGTAACTGATGATTCTGGGTGTGATTATTACTAACAGGTGTAACTGATGATTCTGGGTGTGATTATTACTAACAGGTGTAACTGATGATTCTGGGTGTGATTATCATTACTAACAGGTGTAACTAATGATTCTGGGTGTGATTATTATTATCAGGTGTAACTGATGATTCTGGGTGTGATTATCATTACTAACAGGTGTAACTGATGATTCTGGGTGTGATTATCATTACTAACAGGTGTAACTGATGATTCTGGGTGTGATTATTACTAACAGGTGTAACTAATGATTCTGGGTGTGATTATCATTACTAACAGGTGTAACTGATGATTCTGGGTGTGATTATTACTAACAGGTGTAACTGATTATTCTGGGTGTGATTATTACTAACAGGTGTAACTGATGATTCTGGGTGTGATTATCATTACTAACAGGTGTAACTAATGATTCTGGGTGTGATTATTATTATCAGGTGTAACTGATGATTCTGGGTGTGATTATTACTAACAGGTGTAACTAATGATTCTGGGTGTGATTATTACTAACAGGTGTAACTGATGATTCTGGGTGTGATTATTATTATCAGGTGTAACTAATGATTCTGGGTGTGATTATCATTACTAACAGGTGTAACTGATGATTCTGGGTGTGATTATTACTAACAGGTGTAACTGATGATTCTGGGTGTGATTATTACTAACAGGTGTAACTGATGATTCTGGGTGTGATTATTACTAACAGGTGTAACTAATGATTCTGGGTGTGATTATTATTATCAGGTGTAACTAATGATTCTGGGTGTGATTATTATTACTAACAGGTGTAACTGATGATTCTGGGTGTGATTATCATTACTAACAGGTGTAACTGATGATTCTGGGTGTGATTATCATTACTAACAGGTGTAACTAATGATTCTGGGTGTGATTATTATTACTAACAGGTGTAACTAATGATTCTGGGTGTGATTATTATTAACAGGTGTAACTGATGATTCTGGGTGTGATTATTACTAACAGGTGTAACTGATGATTCTGGGTGTGATTATTATTATCAGGTGTAACTGATGATTCTGGGTGTGATTATTATTATCAGGTGTAACTGATGATTCTGGGTGTGATTATTACTAACAGGTGTAACTGATGATTCTGGGTGTGATTATTATTATCAGGTGTAACTAATGATTCTGGGTGTGATTATTATTACTAACAGGTGTAACTGATGATTCTGGGTGTGATTATTACTAACAGGTGTAACTGATGATTCTGGGTGTGATTATTACTAACAGGTGTAACTAATGATTCTGGGTGTGATTATCATTACTAACAGGTGTAACTGATGATTCTGAGTGTGATTATCATTACTAACAGGTGTAACTAATGATTCTGGGTGTGATTATTATTACTAACCGGTGTAACTAATGATTCTGGGTGTGATTATTACTAACAGGTGTAACTGATGATTCTGGGTGTGATTATTACTAACAGGTGTAACTGATGATTCTGGGTGTGATTATTATTATCAGGTGTAACTAATGATTCTGGGTGTGATTATCATTACTAACAGGTGTAACTGATGATTCTGGGTGTGATTATTATTACTAACAGGTGTAACTGATGATTCTGGGTGTGATTATCATTACTAACAGGTGTAACTGATGATTCTGGGTGTGATTATTATTACTAACAGGTGTAACTGATGATTCTGGGTGTGATTATTACTAACAGGTGTAACTGATGATTCTGGGTGTGCTTATCATTACTAACAGGTGTAACTAATGATTCTGGGTGTAATTATTACTAACAGGTGTAACTGATGATTCTGGGTGTGATTATTATTACTAACAGGTGGAACTAATGATTCTGGGTGTGATTATTATTACTAACAGGTGTAACTAATAATTCTGGGTGTGATTATCATTACTAACAGGTGTAACTAATGATTCTGGGTGTAATTATTATTACTAACCGGTGTAACTGATGATTCTGGGTGTGATTATTATTACTAACAGGTGTAACTGATGATTCTGGGTGTGATTATCATTACTAACAGGTGTAACTGATGATTCTGGGTGTGATTATTATTACTAACCGGTGTAACTGATGATTCTTGGTGTGATTATTATTACTAACAGGTGTAACTGATGATTCTGGGTGTAATTATTATTACTAACCGGTGTAACTGATGATTCTGGGTGTGATTATTATTACTAACAGGTGTAACTGATGATTCTGGGTGTGATTATCATTACTAACAGGTGTAACTGATGATTCTGGGTGTTATCATTACTAACAGGTGTAACTGATGATTCTGGGTGTGATTATTATTACCAGGTGTAACTGATGATTCTGGGTGTGATTATTATTACCAGGTGTAACTGATGATTCTGGGTGTTGTTACTATTATTACCAGAAGTAACTGATTCTGGATGTTGTTAATAATAATAATAATAATAATAATAATAACACCCAGAATCATCAGTTACAAACAACAACACCCAGAATCATCAGTTACACCTGGTAATAATAATTATTAATAATAATTACACTGAACGATTTATCGTTCGAATTTGCCCAATAACGATCGAATTCAAACCATAATCGTACGTGAAAACGCAGCAAACGATCAAGCGACGAGCGCGGAATCGTTCACTTTGATCTTTCAAAATGTTCTCAAATCGTCGTTCGTTGTTTGCAAAAAATTCGTAGATCGTTCCGTGTAAACATTCTTTCAACGATTTTACCTATGTGTGAGATAGGCTTAAGCGATCGCAAAATGATCGCATAACGATTGTTCCATACGATGTATCGTTCCGTCTAAACGCTGATCGTTGTAAAAAAAAAACATTGTTCATTCAAAATCGTTAATCGGGCGAATTATCGCTCCGTGTAAAACCACCATTACACCTGGTAATAATAACAACACCCAGAATCATCAGTTACACCTGGTGGTAATAATAATAATAATAATAATCATCACACCCAGAATGATTAGTTACACCTGGTAATAATAGTCACTCTCAGAATCAGTTACACCTGGTAATAATAATCACACCCAGAATCATCAGTTACACCTGTAAGTAATAATAATCACACCCAGAATCATCAGTTACACCTGTAAGTAATAATAGTCACACCCAGAATCCTGGCAGTATGAATTTACAGAGAATGGTCTGAAAAAGAAAAACCATCCATTGAGCGGCCGTTCTGTGGGCGGAAATGCCTTGTTGATGCCAGAGGTCAGAGGAGAATGGGCAGACTGGTTCCAGCTGATAGAAAGGCAACAGTGACTCAAATAGCCAACCGTTACAGCCAAGGTAGGCCGAAGAGCATCTCTGAGCGCACACTACGGCCAACTCTGAGGCAGATGGGCTACAGCAGCAGAAGACCACACCGGGGGCCACTCCGCTCAGCTAAGAACAGGAAACTGAGGCTACAATTTGCACAAGCTCATCGAAATTGGACAGTAGAAGATTGGAAAAACGTTGCCTGGTCTGATGAGTCTCGATTTCTGCTGCGACATTCGGATGGTAGGGTCAGAATTTGGCGCCAACAACATGAAAGCATGGATCCATCCTGCCTTGTATCAGCGGTTCAGGCTGGTGGTGGTGGTGTCATGGTGTGGGGAATATTTTCTTGGCACTCTTTGGGCCCCTTGATACCAATTGAGCATGGTTACAACGCCACAGCCTACCTGAGTATTGTTGCTGACCATGTCCATCCCTTTATGACCACAATGGACCCAACATCTGATGGCTACTTTCAGCAGGATAATGCGCCATGTCATAAAGCTAGAACCATCTCAGACTGGTTTCTTGAACATGACAATGAGGTCACTGTACTCCAATGGCCTCCACAGTCACCAGATCTCAATCCAATAGAGCATCTTTGGGATGTGGTGGAACGGGAGATTGGCATCATGGATGTGCAGCCGACAAATCTGCGGCAACTGTGTGATGTCATCATGTCACTATGGACCAAAATCTCTGAGGAAGCTTCCAGCACCTTGTTGTATCTATGCCACCAAGAATTGGGGCAGTTCTGAGGGCAAAAGGGGGTCCAACCCGTTACTAGCATGGTGTACCTAATAATGTGGCCGCTGAGTGTACACCCGGAGGCTGGGTTCACACACAGTATATTTCAGGCTGTATTTGGTCCTCATAGCAACCAAAACCAGGAGTAGATTAAAAACACAGAAAGGCTCTGTTCACATAATGGTGAAATTGAGTGGATGGCCGCCATATAACGGTAAATAACGAACATTATTTCAATACAACAGCCGTTGTTTTAAGATAACAGCAAATATTTGCAGTAAAATGACGGCAAACCACTCAATTTCAACATTGTGTGGACAGAGCCTTTCTGTGTTTTCCATCCACTCCTGGTTTTGGTTGCTATGAGGACCTGACATGAGGACCAAATACTGCCTGAAATATACTGTGTGTGAACCCAGCCGGAAGTAGTAATGACACTCGGCAGTTAAACCTGGCAGTAATAATGACACCCAGTAGTTACACCACCCAGTAATACTAACACCAGGCAAGTAGCGCTGGTAGTATCAATGACACCGGCAGCTACACCCAGCAGTAACAACAACCAGCAGTTAAACCTCCTAGTAATACCACCCGGCAGTCTCCCCTGGCAGTAATAATTACACCCCGCAGTTACTGCTTGTAGTAATACCACCCAACAGTTGCACATTGTAATAATAATGACACCCGACAGGTACTACTTGTAGTAATAAAACTCGATAGTTACACCCTGTAGTAATAATAACACCAGACAGTTACACCCTGTAGTAATAATAACCCCAGACAGTTACCCCCTGTAGTAATAATAACCCCAGACAGTTACCCCCTGTAGTAATAATAACCCCAGACAGTTACCCCCTGTAGTAATAATAACCCCAGACAGTTACCTCCTGTAGTAATAACACCAGACAGTTACACTCTGTAGTAATAATAACCCTAGACAGTTACACCCTGTAGTAATAATAACACCCGACAGTTACACCCTGTAGTAATAACCCCAGACAGTTACCCCCTGTAGTAATAATAACACCAGACAGTTACACTCTGTAGTAATAATAACCCTAGACAGTTACACCCTGTAGTAATAATAACCCCAGTTACACCCTGTAGTAATAATAACACCAGACAGTTACACCCTGTAGTAATAATAACACCAGACAGTTACCCCCTGTAGTAGTAATAACCCCAGTTACACCCTGTAGTAATAATAACCCCAAGACAGTTACACCCTGTAGTAGTAATAACACCAGATAGTTACACTCTGTAGTAATAATAACACCAGATAGTTACCCCCTGTAGTAATAATAACACCAGACAGTTACACCCTGTAGTAATAATAACACCAGACAGTTACCCCCTGTAGTAATAATACCACCTGACAGTTACACCCTGTAGTAGTAATAACCCCAGACAGTTACACCCTGTAGTAATAATAACACCTGAGAGTTACACTCTGTAGTAATAATAACACCAGACAGTTACACCCTGTAGTAATAATAACACCTGACAGTTACACCCTATAGTAATAATAACCCCAGATAGTTACACCCTGTAGTAATAATACCACCTGATAGTTACACCCTGTAGTAATAATAACCCCAGATAGTTACACCCTGTAGTAATAATAACACCCGACAGTTACACCCTGTAGTAGTAATAATAACACCAGATAGTTACACCCTGTAGTAGTAATAACACCCAACAGTTACAACCTGTAGTAGTAATAACCCCAGACAGTTACACCCTGTAGTAGTAATAACCCCACAGAGTTACACCCTGTAGTAATAATAACCCCAGACAGTTACACCCTGTAGTAATAACCCCAGACAGTTACACCCTGTAGTAGTAATAACCCCAGACAGTTACACCCTGTAGTAGTAATATAAACACCCAACAGTTACACCCTGTAGTAATAACCCCAGACAGTTACACCCTGTAGTAATAACAACCCCAGACAGTTACACCCTGTAGTAGTAATAATAACACCTGAGAGTTACACCCTGTAGTAGTAATAACACCAGACAGTTACACCCTGTAGTAATAATAACACCAGACAGTTACCCCCTGTAGTAATAATAACACCTGATAGTTACCCCCTGTAGTAATAATAACCCCAGACAGTTACACCCTGTAGTAGTAGTAATAACACCAGACAGTTACCCCCTTTAGTAATAATAACACCTGAGAGTTACACCCTGTAGTAGTAATAACACCTGAGAGTTACCCCCTGTAGTAATAATAACACCAGACAGTTACACCCTGTAGTAATAATAACACCTGACAGTTACCCCCTGTAGTAATAATACCACCTGATAGTTACACCCTGTAGTAATAATAACACCAGATAGTTACCCCCTGTAGTAATAATAACCCCAGACAGTTACACCCTGTAGTAGTAATAATAACACCAGATAGTTACACCCTGTAGTAATAATAACCCCAGACAGTTACACCCTGTAGTAATAATAACACCTGACAGTTACACCCTGTAGTAATAATAACCCCAGATAGTTACCCCCTGTAGTAATAATAACCCCAGATAGTTACACTCTGTAGTAATAACAACCCCAGACAGTTACACCCTGTAGTAATAATAACCCCAGACAGTTACACCCTGTAGTAATAATAACCCCAGACAGTTACACCCTGTAGTAATAATAACCCCAGACAGTTACACCCTGTAGTAATAATAACCCCAGACAGTTACCCCCTGTAGTAATAATAACACCAGACAGTTACCCCCTGTAGTAATAATAACCCCAGACAGATACACCCTGTAGTAATAACACCAGACAGTTACACCCTGTAGTAATAACAACCCCAGACAGTTACACCCTGTAGTAATAATAACCCCAGACAGTTACACCCTGTAGTAATAATAACACCAGACAGTTACACCCTATAGTAATAATAACACCAGATAGTTACCCCCTGTAGTAATAATAACCCCAGATAGTTACACCCTGTAGTAATAATAACACCAGACAGTTACCCCCTGTAGTAATAATAACACCAGACAGTTACCCCCTGTAGTAATAATAACACCTGACAGTTACCCCCTGTAGTAATAATAACCCCAGATAGTTACACCCTGTAGTAATAATAACACCAGATAGTTACCCCCTGTAGTAATAATAACCCCAGACAGTTACACCCTGTAGTAATAATAACCCCAGACAGTTACACCCTGTAGTAATAATAACACCAGACAGTTACCCCCTGTAGTAATAATAACACCAGATAGTTACCCCCTGTAGTAATAATACCAGACAGTTACCCCCTGTAGTAATAATAACACCTGACAGTTACACCCTGTAGTAATAATAACCCCAGACAGTTACACCCTGTAGTAATAACAACACCTGATAGTTACCCCCTGTAGTAATAACACCTGATAGTTACCCCCTGTAGTAATAATAACACCTGATAGTTACCCCCTGTAGTAATAATAACCCCAGATAGTTACACTCTGTAGTAATAATAACCCCAGACAGTTACACCCTGTAGTAATAATAACCCCAGACAGTTACACCCTGTAGTAATAATAACACCCGACAGTTACACCCTGTAGTAATAATACCACCAGACAGTTACCCCCTATAGTAATAATAACACCCGACAGTTACACCCTGTAGTAATAATAACCCCAGACAGTTACACCCTGTAGTAATAATAACACCTGACAGTTACACCCTGTAGTAATAATAACCCCAGACAGTTACACCCTGTAGTAATAATAACCCCAGACAGTTACCCCCTGTAGTAATAATAACACCCGACAGTTACACCCTGTAGTAATAATAACCCCAGACAGTTACCCCCTGTAGTAATAACACCTGATAGTTACCCCCTGTAGTAATAATAACACCTGATAGTTACCCCCTGTAGTAATAACACCTGATAGTTACCCCCTGTAGTAATAACACCTGATAGTTACCCCCTGTAGTAATAACACCTGATAGTTACCCCCTGTAGTAATAATAACCCCAGACAGTTACACCCTGTAGTAATAACAACACCTGATAGTTACCCCCTGTAGTAATAACACCTGATAGTTACCCCCTGTAGTAATAACACCTGATAGTTACCCCCTGTAGTAATAACACCTGATAGTTACCCCCTGTAGTAATAATAACCCCAGACAGTTACACCCTGTAGTAATAATAACACCAGACAGTTACCCCCTGTAGTAATAATAACACCAGACAGTTACACCCTGTAGTAGTAATAATAACACCTGATAGTTACCCCCTGTAGTAATAACACCTGATAGTTACCCCCTGTAGTAATAACACCTGATAGTTACCCCCTGTAGTAATAATAACCCCAGACAGTTACACCCTGTAGTAATAATAACACCAGACAGTTACCCCCTGTAGTAATAATAACACCAGACAGTTACCCCCTGTAGTTATAATAACACCAGACAGTTACACCCTGTAGTAATAATAACACCTGATAGTTACCCCCTGTAGTAATAACACCAGACAGTTACACCCTGTAGTAATAACACCAGACAGTTACCCCCTGTAGTAATAACACCAGACAGTTACACCCTGTAGTAATAATAACACCAGACAGTTACCCCCTGTAGTAATAATAACCCCAGACAGTTACACCCTGTAGTAATAATAATACCAGACAGTTACACCCTGTAGTAATAACACCAGACAGTTACCCCCTATAGTAATAATAACACCCGACAGTTACACCCTGTAGTAATAATAACACCAGACAGTTACACCCTGTAGTAATAATAACACCTGACAGTTACACCCTGTAGTAATAATAACACCAGACAGTTACACCCTGTAGTAGTAATAACACCTGACAGTTACACCCTGTAGTAATAATAACACCAGACAGTTACCCCCTGTAGTAATAATAACACCAGACAGTTACACCCTGTAGTAGTAATAATAACACCTGATAGTTACCCCCTGTAGTAATAACACCTGATAGTTACCCCCTGTAGTAATAACACCTGATAGTTACCCCCTGTAGTAATAATAACCCCAGACAGTTACACCCTGTAGTAATAATAACACCTGATAGTTACCCCCTGTAGTAATAATAACACCAGACAGTTACCCCCTGTAGTTATAATAACACCAGACAGTTACACCCTGTAGTAATAATAACACCTGATAGTTACCCCCTGTAGTAATAACACCAGACAGTTACCCCCTGTAGTAATAATAACACCTGATAGTTACCCCCTGTAGTAATAACACCAGACAGTTACACCCTGTAGTAATAATAACACCAGACAGTTACCCCCTGTAGTAGTAATAACACCTGATAGTTACCCCCTGTAGTAATAACACCAGACAGTTACACCCTGTAGTAATAATAACACCAGACAGTTACACCCTGTAGTAATAATAACACCCGACAGTTACACCCTGTAGTAATAATAACACCCGACAGTTACACCCTGTAGTAATAATAACACCCGACAGTTACACCCTGTAGTAATAATAACACCAGACAGTTACACCCTGTAGTAATAACAACACCTGATAGTTACCCCCTGTAGTTATAATAACACTTAGCGGTAACAGCCGGTAGTGATAATGACAGCCCGCAGTCACACCCGGCTCCGGTCCCGGTAACGTGCAGCCCCCGCCCGGCAGAGGTCACCCCCCTCCTCCGCCCTCTCACCGCTGGGCTCCGGTCCTTCCCGGAATTTGTGCCGGTTCTGGGCTGAGGGCGGCGCCGGGCGTCTCATCGGAATGCGGGCGGCGAGCTCGGGGCGTCGCAGTGACCCGGCGGCCCCCAGTCTCCAGCGTGTCCCGGCTCCGGCGCTGTCCCTGGTGCTGCAGAGGATCCGGATACTCCCACAATGCACCGCGGCCACTGCACTGACGTCACGGCCTGCAACACACCCACTGACACAATGTAACAACACACACAGAGCTGACACACTGTAACACACACACTGCACTGACACACTGTAACACACACACAGCACTGACACACTGTAACACACACACAGCACTGACACACTGTAACAACACACACAGCACTGACACACTGTAACAACACACACAGCACTGACACACTGTAACAACACACAGCACTGACACACTGTAACACACACACACACACACACAGCACTGACACACTGTAACACACACACACACACAGCACTGACACACTGTAACACACACACACACACAGCACTGACACACTGTAACACACACACACACACAGCACTGACACACTGTAACACACACAGCACTGACACACTGTAACAACACACACAGAGCTGACACACTAACACACACACAGCACTGACACACTGTAACACACAGCACTGACACACTGTAACACACACACAGCACTGACACACTGTAACACACACAGCACTGACACACTGTAACACACACACACACACAGCACTGACACACTGTAACACACACAGCACTGACACACTGTAACACACACACACACAGCACTGACACACTGTAACACACACACACACACAGCACTGACACACTGTAACACACACAGCACTGACACACTGTAACACACACACACACACAGCACTGACACACTGTAACACACACAGCACTGACACACTGTAACAACACACACAGAGCTGACACACTAACACACACACAGCACTGACACACTGTAACACACAGCACTGACACACTGTAACACACACACAGCACTGACACACTGTAACACACACAGCACTGACACACTGTAACACACACACACACACAGCACTGACACACTGTAACACACACAGCACTGACACACTGTAACACACACACACACACAGCACTGACACACTGTAACACACACACACACACAGCACTGACACACTGTAACACACACACACACACACACAGCACTGAAACACTGTAACACACACAGCACTGACACACTGTAACACACACACACACAGCACTGACACACTGTAACACACACACACACACAGCACTGACACACTGTAACACACACACACACACAGCACTGACACACTGTAACACACACAGCACTGACACACTGTAACAACACACACAGAGCTGACACACTAACACACACACAGCACTGACACACTGTAACACACAGCACTGACACACTGTAACACACACACAGCACTGACACACTGTAACACACACAGCACTGACACACTGTAACACACACACACACACAGCACTGACACACTGTAACACACACAGCACTGACACACTGTAACACACACACACACAGCACTGACACACTGTAACACACACACACACACAGCACTGACACACTGTAACACACACAGCACTGACACACTGTAACACACACACACACACAGCACTGACACACTGTAACACACACAGCACTGACACACTGTAACAACACACACAGAGCTGACACACTAACACACACACAGCACTGACACACTGTAACACACAGCACTGACACACTGTAACACACACACAGCACTGACACACTGTAACACACACAGCACTGACACACTGTAACACACACACACACACACAGCACTGACACACTGTAACACACACAGCACTGACACACTGTAACACACACACACACAGCACTGACACACTGTAACACACACAGCACTGACACACTGTAACACACACAGCACTGACACACTGTAACACACACACACAGCACTGACACACTGTAACACACACACACACACAGCACTGACACACTAACACACACAGCACTGACACACTGTAACACACACACACACAGCACTGACACACTGTAACACACACAGCACTGACACACTAACACACACACAGCACTGACACACTGTAACACACACAGCACTGACACACTGTAACACACACACAGCACTGACACACTGTAACACACACACACACAGCACTGACACACTGTAACACACACAGCACTGACACACTAACACACACAGCACTGACACACTGTAACACACACAGCACTGACACACTGTAACACACACACACACAGCACTGACACACTGTAACACACACAGCACTGACACACTGTAACACACACAGCACTGACACACTGTAACACACACACACACAGCACTGACACACTGTAACACACACAGCACTGACACACTAACACACACACAGCACTGACACACTGTAACACACACAGCACTGACACACTGTAACACACACACACAGCACTGACACACTGTAACACACACACACACAGCACTGACACACTGTAACACACACAGCACTGACACACTAACACAAACACAGCACTGACACACTGTAACACACACAGCACTGACACACTGTAACACACACACACAGCACTGACACACTGTAACACACACACAGCACTGAAACAATGTAACACACACACACACACAGCACTGACACACTGTAACACACACAGCACTGACACACTGTAACACACACAGCACTGACACACTGTAACACACACACACAGCACTGACACACTGTAACACACACACACAGCACTGACACACTGTAACACACACACACACACACACACAGCACTGACACACTGTAACACACACAGCACTGACACACTGTAACACACACACACAGCACTGACACACTGTAACACACACACACAGCACTGACACACTGTAACACACACACAGCACTAACACACTGTAACACACACAGCACTGACACACTGTAACACACACACACACAGCACTGACACCACTGTAAACACACACACAGCACTGACACACTGTAACACCACACGCACTGACACACTGTAACACACACACACCACAGCACTTGACACACGAAACACACACACACACACAGCACGGGACACACTGTAACACACACAGCACTGACACACTGTAACACACACACAGCACTGACACACTGTAACACACAGCAGACACAGTAACACAAAACAGACTGACACACTGTAACACACAACACACAGCACTGACACACTGTAACACACACAGCACTGACAGAACACTGTAACACACACACTACACACACACACACACACTGTAACACACACACAGCACTGACACACGTAACAACACAGCACTGACACACTGTAACACAACACAGCACTGACACACTAACAAACACACCACACAGCATACTGAACACACACAGCACTGAACACTGAAACACACACACACACGCACAGACACACTGTACACACACACAGCACTGACACATGTAACACAACACCACTGACACACCCACACAGCACGACACGTAACACACACACGACACTGACAACACATGTAACCACACACAGCACTGGACACACTGTAACACACACACACACACAGCACTGACACACTGTAACACACACAGCACTGAAACAATGTAACACACACACACACACAGCACTGACACACTGTAACACACACAGCACTGACACACTGTAACACACACAGCACTGACACACTGTAACACACACACAGCACTGACACACTGTAACACACACAGCACTGACACACTGTAACACACACACACACAGCACTGACACACTGTAACACACACACAGCACTGACACACTGTAACACACACACAGCACTGACACACGGTAACACACACACAGCACTGACACACTGTAACACACACACACACAGCACTGACACACTGTAACACACACAGCACTGACACACTGTAACACACACACACACACAGCACTGACACACTGTAACACACAGCACTGACACACTGTAACACACACAGCACTGACACACTGTAACAACACACAGCACTGACACACTGTAACAACACACACACAGCACTGACACACTGTAACACACACAGCACTGACACACTGTAACAACACACACAGAGCACTGACACACTAACTCACACAGCACTGACACACTGTAACACACACAGCACTGAAACAATGTAACACACACACACACACACAGCACTGACACACTGTAACACACACACACAGCACTGACACACTGTAACACACACAGCACTGACACACTGTAACACACACACACACAGCACTGACACACTGTAACACACACAGCACTGACACACTGTAACACACACAGCACTGACACACTGTAACACACACAGCACTGACACACTGTAACACACACAGCACTGACACACTGTAACACACACACACACACAGCACTGACACACTGTAACACACACAGCACTGACACACTGTAACACACACAGCACTGACACACTGTAACACACACACACACAGCACTGACACACTGTAACACACACAGCACTGACACACTGTAACACACACAGCACTGACACACTGTAACACACACACAGCACTGACACACTGTAACACACACACAGCACCTGAACACACGTGTAACACACACACAGCACTGACAACACTGTAACACACACACACAGCACTGACACACTGTAACACACCACAGCACTGACACACTGTAACACAACACACACCACAAACACACAGCACTGACACACTGTATACACACACAGCACTGACACACTGTAACACAGCACAGCACTGACACACTGTAACAACACACAGCACTGACACACTGTAAGCAACACACACACAAGCACTGACACACTGTAACCACACACAGCACTGACACACTGTAACACACACACAGCACTGACACACTGTAACACACACACAGCACTGACACACTGTAACACACACAGCACTGACACACTGTAACAACACACACAGAGCTGACACACTAACACACACACAGCACTGACACACTGTAACACACAGCACTGACAATGTAACACACCCACTGACACACTGTAACACACACAGCACTGACACACTGTAACACACACAGCACTGACACACTGTAACACACACAGCACTGACACACTGTAACACACACACAGCACTGACACACTGTAACACACACAGCACTGACACACTGTAACACACACAAGCACTGACATCACTGTAACACACACACACAGCACTGACACACTGTAACACACAGCACTGACACACTGTAACACACACACACAGCACTGACACACTGTAACACACACAGCACTGACACACTGTAACACACACACACAGCACTGACACACTGTAACACACACACACACAGCACTGACACACTGTAACACACACACACACAGCACTGACACACTGAAACACACACAGCACTGACACACTGTAACACACACACAGCACTGACACACTGTAACACACACAGCACTGACACACGGTAACACACACACAGCACTGACACACTTAACACACACACACAGCACTGACACACTGTAACACACACAGCACTGACACACTGTAACACACACACCAGCACTGACACACTGTAACACACACAGCACTGAACATGTAACACACAGCCACTGTAACACACACACACACACAGCACTGACACACTGTAACACACACACACACAGGCACTGACACAACTGTAACACACACACAGCACTGACACACTGTACCACACACACACACACACAGCACTGACACTAACATACACACACAGTACTGACACACACACAGCACTCACACACTGTAACACACACACACACACACACACACACAGCACTGACACTAACATACACACACAGTACTGACACACACACACAGCACTGACACACTATAACACACACACACACACAGCACTGACACACTGTAACACACACACAGTACTGACACACACACACAGCACTGACAATGTAACACACACACAGCACTGACACAATGTAACACACACAGCACTGACACTGTAACACACACACATAGCACTGACAATGTAACACACACAGCACTGACAATGTAACACACACACAGTACTGACACACACACACACAGCACTGACAATGTAACACACACACAGCACTGACACACTGTAACACACACAGCACTGACACAATGTAACACACACAGCACTGACACACTGTAACACACACAGCACTGACACACTGTAACACACACAGCACTGACACAATGTAACACACACAGCACTAACACACTAACACACACACACAGCACTGACACACTGTAACACACACAGCACTGACACAATGTAACACACACAGCACTGACACACTGTAACACACACACACACAGCACTGACACACTAACTCACACAGCACTGACACAATGTAACACACACAGCACTGACAATGTAACACACACAGCACTGACACACTGTAACACACACAGCACTGACACAATGTAACACACACAGCACTGACACACTGTAACACACACACACACAGCACTGACACAATGTCACACACACAGCACTGACACAATGTAACACACACACACACAGTACTGACACACACACACAGCACTGACAATGTAACACACACACACAGCACTGACACACTGTAACACACACACACAGCACTGACACACTGTAAAACACACACACAGCACTGACACACTGTAACACACACAGCACTGACACACTGTAACACACACACACACAGCACTGACACACTGTAACACACACACACACACAGCACTGACACACTGTAACACACACAGCACTGACACACTGTAACAACACACACAGAGCTGACACACTAACACACACACAGCACTGACACACTGTAACACACAGCACTGACACACTGTAACACACACACAGCACTGACACACTGTAACACACACAGCACTGACACACTGTAACACACACACACACACAGCACTGACACACTGTAACACACACAGCACTGACACACTGTAACAACACACAGTACTGACACACTGTAACAACACACACACAGCACTGACACACTGTAACACACACAGCACTGACACACTGTAACAACACACACAGAGCACTGACACACTAACTCACACAGCACTGACACACTGTAACACACACAGCACTGAAACAATGTAACACACACACACACACACACACACAGCACTGACACACTGTAACACACACAGCACTGACACACTGTAACACACACAGCACTGACACACTGTAACACACACACACACAGCACTGACACACTGTAACACACACAGCACTGACACACTGTAACACACACAGCACTGACACACTGTAACACACACACACACAGCACTGACACACTGTAACACACACAGCACTGACACACTGTAACACACACACACACACAGCACTGACACACTGTAACACACAGCACTGACACACTGTAACACACACAGCACTGACACACTGTAACACACACACACACACACAGCACTGACACACTGTAACACACACAGCACTGACACACTGTAACACACACAGCACTGACACACTGTAACACACACACACACAGCACTGACACACTGTAACACACACACAGCACTGACACACGGTAACACACACACAGCACTGACACACTGTAACACACACACACAGCACTGACACACTGTAACACACACAGCACTGACACACTGTAACACACACACACACACACACACAGCACTGACACACTGTAACACACACAGCACTGACACACTGTAACACACACAGCACTGACACACTGTAACAACACACAGCACTGACACACTGTAACAACACACACACAGCACTGACACACTGTAACACACACACAGCACTGACACACTGTAACACACACACAGCACTGACACACTGTAACACACACACAGCACTGACACACTGTAACACACACAGCACTGACACACTGTAACAACACACACAGAGCTGACACACTAACACACACACAGCACTGACACACTGTAACACACAGCACTGACACACTGTAACACACACACAGCACTGACACACTGTAACACACACAGCACTGACACACTGTAACACACACAGCACTGACACACTGTAACACACACAGCACTGACACACTGTAACACACACACACAGCACTGACACACTGTAACACACACAGCACTGACACACTGTAACACACACAGCACTGACACACTGTAACACACACACACAGCACTGACACACTGTAACACACAGCACTGACACACTGTAACACACACACAGCACTGACACACTGTAACACACACAGCACTGACACACTGTAACACACACACACAGCACTGACACACTGTAACACACACACACACAGCACTGACACACTGTAACACACACACAGCACTGACACACTGTAACACACACAGCACTGACACACTGTAACACACACACAGCACTGACACACTGTAACACACACAGCACTGACACACGGTAACACACACACAGCACTGACACACTGTAACACACACACACAGCACTGACACACGGTAACACACACAGCACTGACACACTGTAACACACACACACAGCACTGACACACTGTAACACACACAGCACTGACACACTGTAACACACACACACACACAGCACTGACACACTGTAACACACACACACACAGCACTGACACACTGTAACACACACACAGCACTGACACACTGTACCACACACACACACACACAGCACTGACACTAACATACACACACAGTACTGACACACACACAGCACTCACACACTGTAACACACACACACACACACACACACACAGCACTGACACTAACATACACACACAGTACTGACACACACACACAGCACTGACACACTATAACACACACACACACACAGCACTGACACACTGTAACACACACACAGTACTGACACACACACACAGCACTGACAATGTAACACACACACAGCACTGACACAATGTAACACACACAGCACTGACACTGTAACACACACACATAGCACTGACAATGTAACACACACAGCACTGACAATGTAACACACACACACAGTACTGACACACACACACACAGCACTGACAATGTAACACACACACAGCACTGACACACTGTAACACACACAGCACTGACACAATGTAACACACACAGCACTGACACACTGTAACACACACACACAGCACTGACACACTGTAACACACACAGCACTGACACAATGTAACACACACAGCACTAACACACTAACACACACACACAGCACTGACACACTGTAACACACACAGCACTGACACAATGTAACACACACAGCACTGACACACTGTAACACACACACACAGCACTGACACACTAACTCACACAGCACTGACACAATGTAACACACACAGCACTGACAATGTAACACACACAGCACTGACACACTGTAACACACACAGCACTGACACAATGTAACACACACAGCACTGACACACTGTAACACACACACACACAGCACTGACACAATGTAACACACACAGCACTGACACTGTAACACACACAGCACTGACAATGTAACACACACACACAGTACTGACACACACACACAGCACTGACAATGTAACACACACACACAGCACTGACACACTGTAACACACACACACAGCACTGACACACTGTAAAACACACACACAGCACTGACACACTGTAACACACACAGCACTGACACAATGTAACACACACAGGACTGACACACTGTAACACACACACACAGCACTGACACACTAACTCACACAGCACTGACACAATGTGACACACACAGCACTGACAATGTAACACACACACACACACAGTACTGACACACACACACAAACAGCACTGACAATGTAACACACACAGCACTGACACACTGTAACACACACAGCACTGACACATTGTAACACACACACACAGCACTGACACAATGTAACACACACACACAGCACTGACACACTAACTCACACACACAGCACTGACACACTAACACACAGCACTGACACAATGTAACACACACAGCACTGACACACTGTAACACACACACACACACACACAGCACTGACACACACACAGCACTGACACAATGTAACACACACAGCACTGACACACTAACTCACACACACAGCACTGACACACTAACACACAGCACTGACACAATGTAACACACACACAGCACTGACACACTAACACACACACAGCACTGACACAATGTAACACACACACAGCACTGACACAATGTAACACACAGCACTGACAATGTAACACACCCACTGACACAATGTAACAACACACACAGCACTGACACACTAACACACACATACACACAGCACTGACAATGTAACACACAACACTGACACAATGTAACATCATACACAGCACTGACACCATGTAACAACACAAACAGCACTGACATAACTTAACAACACACACAGCACTGACACACTAACACACACAGCGTAACACACACAGCACTGACAGTGTAACACACACATAGCACTGACACAATGTCACAACACACACACAGCACTGACACACTAACACACACACACACACACACACACACAGCACTGATACAATGTCCCAACACACATAGCACTGACAATGGAACAACACACAGCACTGACACAATGTCACAACACACAACAGTGACACACTGTAACACTCAGCACTGAGACACTAACACACACACAGCACTGACACAAGGTAACACAGAGCACTGACAAAGTAACACACACACAGCACTGAAACAATGTAACACAGAGCACTGACAAAATGTAACACAGAGCACTGACACAATGTCACAACACACACACAGCACTGACACAATATAAAAACACACACACACACAGCACTGATACAATGTCACAACACGCACAGCACTGACAATGGAAAAACACACAGCACTGACACAATGTCACAACACACAACAGTGACACACTAACACACACACACACACAGCACTGACACAATGTCACAACACACAACAGTGACACACTAACACACACACAGCACTGACACAATGTCACAACACACAACAGTGACACACTAACACACACACAGCACTGACACAACGTAACACACACACAGCACTGACACACTGTAACACACACACACAGCACTGACACACTGTAACACACACACACAGCACTGACACACTGTAACACACACAACAATGACACAATGTAACAAACACAACAATGACACAATGTAATTACCCACCTGTATACTCACACAGAATGGAGATATATATATATATATATATACACACACTCATACAGGAGGAGAATAATAAGTATATAATACACTGCTGTATACCTACACAGAATGGAGATATATACACCCTCACGCTGTAACTGTGCGGCTGTTTTTTTTATGCGGCTGTAAATGTGCGGATGAAACTCCGGCCGTGGGAAAAAATAGACATGCGGCTCAAAACATACGGTCATTTACTTGGAAATCTGGTTCAACTAAAAATAACAAATAAAATCTTTAGAAAGTGATGGAAACACCTCTGGATGCATCTGGGAAAGCCGGGAAACAGTTTACATGAATTCCTATTACCGGGGTTTGCGATCCTCTGCACTAATGCCGATGTCTCTCATGGTTAATATATTGAATTAATAAAACACATTCTCTTTATAATAAAGTCCCTTTCATTGTTCAATAATTAAATGTAAACGAATCCATCATTGTGCAATTAAATATACTGTTAAAATAAATATATATATAAATAAATGTATATTTATCTATATATTTATTTTTTGACAGTATATTTAATTGCACAATGATGGATTCGTTAGAATTAAATTATTGAACAAAGAAACTGTATTTATTTCAACGAAAATGTGTTTTCTTAATTAAATATTAATTAGTACAGGAAGCTCCATAAGCCGTTAATTCATATTGCCGGCAATAGAGCTTTCCGTACTAATCATCACTTTACTTTAATGAAAACATCAAATGTTTCTTCTAATTATGTTATCACAATAGCATTATTAGAAGAAACATTTAGAATTATATGTGCGCTCAGCTGATTGGCTGATCGGCTGACCGTACATATAATTAGCGGGTCCGCAGCACAGTGACTTCATTGTGCTGCGGACCAGCGAAGAGACAACATCGGGGTGAGTATAGAGCTCTCCCCACCCCCTCCCCAGCACTGCACCCCTCCCAGCAAGGAAGGGGGGTCAGTTAACCCCTTCCTTGCTGGGATGGGTGCAGTCTGACATCAGTCTGGCCCCCAAGGGGTTAAGGGGGATACAATACATCCTCCCTTAACCCCTTGGGGGTCAGACTGTAAGCAGCGATCTGTAAAGATGCTGCATACTGTAAGGAGCACAACACCGCTCACAATGATGGGTGTTGTGCTCCTGTTTGTGTGTTTTTTGTGTGTTTCTCCCTTTTTGTTTTTCAGATATCGGTATCCTGGGGATTACGTCGGATTCCGTGGACTACGTCGATGACCAGCGGTTGTTCTTTGAATTTTTTTAATAAAATGGTCAATGAGGGGTGTGGGGGTGTTTTTATTTGAATAAAAAAATATTTTAAACTTGTGTCTTGTCTTTATTTCTTTACTTTATAGACTTAGTAGTGGAAGCCGTCTAATAAGTTGGGGCCTAGTGTTAGCCGGTATAAAATGGCTAACACTAACCCCCCATTATTACCCCAGTACCCAATGCCACCAGGGGTACTGGGAAGAGCCGGGTGCCAGTGGTCTCCTGGACCGGGCGGCAGCAGGCTGGTAAGATTTAGGCTGGGGAGGGCCTAAACCAATGGCTCTTCCCACCCTGGTGTTACCAGGCTGCTGTCGTTTGGTTTTTAACCCGGCTGGTTATAAAAATAGGGGGGACCCTATGCTTTTCTTTTTTAAATTATTTATTTATTTAAAAAAAAAACACGCATAGGGTCCCCCCTATTTTTATAACCAGCCGGGTTAAAAACCAAACGACAGCAGCCTGGTAACACCAGGGTGGGAAGAGCCATTGGTTTAGGCCCTCCCCAGCCTAAATCTTACCAGCCTGCTGCCGCCCGGTCCAGGAGACCACTGGCACCCGGCTCTTCCCAGTACCCCTGGTGGCATTGGGTACTGGGGTAATAATAGGGGGTTAGTGTTAGCCATTTTATACCGGCTAACACTAGGCCCCAACTTAGTAATGGATTCCGTCTATTAGACGGCTTCCACTACTAAGTCTATAAAGTAAAGAAATAAAGACAAGACACAAGTTTAAAATATTTTTTTATTCAAATAAAAACACCCCCACACCCCTCATTGACCATTTTATTTAAAAAATTCAAAGACGTCCTGTATTATATACTTATTATCCTCCTGTATGAGTGTGTATATATCTCTCCATTCTGTGTAGGTATACAGCAGTGTATTATATACTTATTATCCTCCTGTATGAGTGTGTATATATCTCTCCATTCTGTGTAGGTATACAGCAGTGTATTATATACTTATTATCCTCCTGTATGAGTGTGTATATATCTCTCCATTCTGTGTAGGTATACAGCAGTGTATTATATACTTATTATCCTCCTGTATGAGTGTGTATATATCTCTCCATTCTGTGTAGGTATACAGCAGTGTATTATATACTTATTATCCTCCTGTATGAGTGTATATATCTCCCCATTCTGTGTAGGTATACAGCAGTGTATTATATACTTATTATCCTCCTCCTGTATGAGTGTGTATATATCTCCCCATTCTGTGTAGGTATACAGCAGTGTATTATATGCTTATCATCCCCCTCCTGTATGAGTGTGTATATATCTCCATTCTGTGTAGGTATATAGCAGTGTATTATATACTTATTATCCTCCTGTATGAGTGTGTATATATCTCCCCAATCTGTGTAGGTATACAGCAGTGTATTATATACTTATTACCCTCCTGTATGAGTGTGTATATATCTCCCCATTCTGTGTAGGTATACAGCAGTGTATTATATACTTATTATTCTCCTCCTGTATGAGTGTGTATATATCTCTCCATTCTGTGTAGGTATACAGCAGTGTATTATATACTTATTATACTCCTGTATGAGTGCGTATATATCTCCTCAATCTGTCTAGGCATACAGCAGTGTATTATATACTTATTATCCTCCTGTATGAGTGTGTATATATCTCCATTCTGTGTAGGTATACAGCAGTGTATTATATACTTATTATCCCCCTGTATGAGTGTGTATATATCTCCTCATTCTGTGTAGGTATACAACAGTGTATTATATACTTATTATCCCCTTGTATGAGTGTGTATATATCTCCCCATTTTGTGTAGGTATACAGCAGTGTATTATATACTTATTATCCTCCTGTATGAGTGTGTATATATCTCTCCATTCTGTGTAGGTATACAGCAGTGTATTATATACTTATTATCCTCCTCCTGTATGAGTGTGTATATATCTCCCCATTCTGTGTACATATACAGCAGTGTATTATATACTTATTATCCTCCTCCTGTATGAGGGTGTATATCTCTCTCCATTCTGTGTAGGTATATAGCAGTGTATTATATATTTATTATCCTCCTCCTGTATGAGTGTGTATATATCTCCATTCTGAGTAGGTATACAGCAGTGTATTATATACTTATTATCCTCCTCCTGTATGAGTGTGTATATATCTCCCGAGTCTGTGTAGGTATACAGCAGTGTAATATATATACATTCATACAGGAGGAGAATAATAAGTATATAATACACTGCTGTATACCTACACAGAATGGAGAGATATATACACACTCATACAGGGGGATAATAAGTATATCTCTATTCTGTGTAGGTATACAGCAGTGTATTATATACTTATTATCCTCCTCCTGTATGAGTGTGTATATATCTCCATTCTAAATAGGTATACAGCAGTGTATTATATACTTATTATCCTCCTCCTGTATGAGTGTGTATATATCTCCAGAGTCTGTGTAGGTATACAGCAGTGTAATATATACTTAATATCCCGCTGTATGAGTGTGTATATATCTCCCCATTCTGTGTAGGTATACAGCAGTGTATTATATACTTATTATCCTCCTGTATGAGTGTGTATATATCTCCCCATTCTGGGAAGGTATACAGCAGTGTATTATATGCTTATCATCCCTCTCCTGTATGAGTGTGTATATATATCCATTCTGTGTAGGTATACAGCAGTGTATTATATACTTATTATCCTCCTGTATGAGTATGTATATATCTCCCCATTCTGTGTAGGTAGCCAGCAGTGTATTATATACTTATTATCCTCCTCCTGTATGAGGGTGTATATATCTCCCCATTCTGTGTAGGTATACAGCAGTGTATTATATACTTATTATCCTCCTGTATGAGTGTGTATATATATCTCCACTCTGTGTAGGTATACAGCAGTGTATTATATACTTATTATCCTCCTGTATGAGTGTATATATATATATCTCTCCATTCTGTGTAGGTATACAGCAGTGTAGTATATACTTATTATCCTCCTGTATGAGTGTGTATATATATATCCCCATTCTGTGTAGGTATACAGCAGTGTATTATATACTTATTATCCTCCTGTATGAGTGTGTATATATCTCCATTCTGTGTAGGTATACAGCAGTGTATTATATACTTATTATCCTCCTGTATGAGTGTGTATATATCTCTCCATTCTGCGTAGGTATGCAGCAGTGTATTATATACTTATTATCCTCCTGTATGAGTGTGTATATATCTCCCCATTCTGTGTAGGTATACAGCAGTGTATTATATACTTATTATCCTCCTGTATGAGTGTGTATATATCTCCATTCTGTGTAGGTATATAGCAGTGTATTATATACTTATTATCCTCCTCCTGTATGAGTGTATATATCTCTCCATTCTGTGTAGGTATACTGCAGTGTATTATATACTTATTATCCTCCTGTATGAGTGTGTGTATAAGTATATAATACACTGCTGATCACCTACACAGAATAAAGAGATATACACACTCATACAGGAGGATAAAAAGTATATAATACACTGCCGTATACCTAAACAGAATGGAGATATATACACACTAATAGAGGAGGATAATAAGTATATAATACACTGCTGTATACCTACACAGAATGGAGATATATACACACTCATACAGGAGGATAATAAGTATATAATACACTGCTGTATACCTACAGAGAATGGGGAGATATATACACACTCATACAGGAGGATAATAAGTATATAATACACTGCTGTATACCTACACAGAATGGAGAGATATACACACTCATACAGGAGGATAATAAGTATATAATACACTGCTGATCACCTACACAGAATGGAGAGATATACACACTCATACAGGAGGATAATAATTATATAATACACTGCTGTATACCTACACAGAATTGGGAGATATATACACACTCATACAGGAGGATAATAAGTATATAATACACTGCTGTATACCTACACAGAATGGGGAGATATATACACACTCATACAGGAGGATAATAAGTATATAATACACTGCTGTATACCTACACAGAATGGAGAGATATACACACTCATACAGGAGGATAATAAGTATATAATACACTGCTGATCACCTACACAGAATGGAGAGATATACACACTCATACAGGAGGATAATAATTATATAATACTCTGCTGTATACCTACACAGAATGGGGAGATATATACACTCATACAGGAGGATAATAAGTATATAATACACTGCTGTATACCTACACAGAATGGGGAGATATATATACACTCATACAGGAGGGGAATAATAAGTATATAATACACTGCTGTATACCAACACAGAATGGAGAGAAATATACACACTCATACAGGAGGATAAGTATATAATACACTGCTGTATACCTACACAGAATGGAGAGATATACACACTCATACAGGAGGATAATAAGTATATAATACACTGCTAATCACCTACACAGAATGGAGAGATATACACACTCATACAGGAGGATAATAATTATATAATACTCTGCTGTATACCTACACAGAATGGGGAGATATATACACTCATACAGGGGGATAATAAGTATATAAAACACTGCTGTATACCTACACAGACTGGGGGGATATATACACACTCATACAGGAGGAGGATAATAAGTATATAATACACATCTGTATACCTACACAGAATGGAGATATATACACACTCTTACAGGAGGATAATAACTATATAATACACTGCTGTATACCTACAAAGAATGGAGATATATATACACCCTCATACAGGAGGATAATAAGTATATAATACACTGCTGTATACCTACACAAAATGGGAATATATATACACACACACATACAGGGGGATAATAAGTATATAATACACTGCTGTATACCTACACAGAATGGGGATTTATATATACATACACTCACTCATACAGGAGGATAATAAGTATATAATACACTGCTGTATACCTACACAGAAGGGAGAGATATACACACTCATACAAGAGTAGGATAATAAGTATATAATACACTGCTATATACCTACACAGACTGGAGAGATATATACACACTCATACAGGAGGATAATAAGTATATAATACACTGCTGTATACCTACACAGAATTGGACGATATATACACACTCATACAGGAGGATAATAAGTATATAATACACTGCTGTATACCTACACAGAATAGAGAGATATATACACACTCATACAGGAGGGGGATAATAAGTATATAATACACTGCTGTATACCTACACAGAATGGGGAGATATATACACACTCATACAAGGGGATATTAAGTATATAATACACTGCTGTATACCTACACACAATGGAGAGATATATACACACTCATACAAGGGGATAATAAGTATATAATACACTGCTGTTTACCTACACAGAATGGGGAGATATATACACACTCATACAGGAGGATAATAAGTATATAATACACTGCTGTATACCTACACAGAATGGAGAGATATACACACTCATACAGGAGGATAATAAGTATATAATACACTGCTGTATACCTACACAGAATGGGGAGATATATATATATACAGGAGGATAATAAGTATATAATACACTGCTGTATACCTACACAGAATGGAGATATATATACACTCATACAGGAGGATAATAAGTATATAATACACTGCTGTATACCTACACAGAATGGAGAGCTATATACACCCTCATACAGGAGGAGGATAATAAGTATATAATACACTGCTGTATATGTACACAGAATGAAGATATATATACACACTCATACAGGGGGATAATAAGTATATAATACACTGCTGTATACCTACACAGAATGGAGAGATATATACACTCATACAGGAGGATAATAAGTATATAATACACTGCTGTATACTTACACAGAATGGAGAGATATATACACCCTCATACAGGAGGATAATAATAAGTATATAAAACACTGCTGTATACCTACACAGAATGGAGAGATATATATATACATACACTCATACAGGAGGGGGATAATAAGTATATAATACACTGCTGTATACCTACACAGAATGGGGAGATATATACACACTCATACAGGAGGGGGATAATAAGTATATAATACACTGCTGTATACCTACACAGAATGGGGAGATATATATATACACAGGAGGATAATAAGTATATAATACACTGCTGTATACCTACACAGAATGGAGATATATATACACTCATACAGGAGGATAATAAGTATATAATACACTGCTGTATACCTACATAGAATGGAGAGATATATACACACTCATACAGGAGGATAATAAGTATATCATACACTGCTGTATACCTACACAGAATGGAGATATATACACACTCATACAGGAGGATAATAAGTATATAATACACTGCTGTATAACTACACAGACTCGGGAGATATATACACACTCATACAGAAGGAGGATAATAAGTATATAACACACTGCTGTATACCTACTCAGAATGGAGATATATACACACTCATACAGGAGGAGGATAATAAGTATATAATACACTGCTGTATACCTACACAGAATAGAGATATACTTATTATCCCCCTGTATGAGTGTGTATATATCTCTCCATTCTGTGTAGGTATACAGCAGTGTATTATATACTTATTATCCTCCTGTATGAGGGTGTATATATATCTCCATTCTGTGTAGGTATATAGCAGTGTATTATATACTTATTATTCTCCTCCTGTATGAATGTATATATGTTACACTGCTGTATACCTACACAGACTCGGGAGATATATACACACTCATACAGGAGGAGGATAATAAGTATATAATACACTGCTGTATACCTACTCAGAATGGAGAGATATATACACACTCATACAGGAGGATAATAAGTATATAATACACTGCTGTATACTTACACAGAATGGAGAGATATATACACACTCATACAGGAGGAAAATAAGTATATAATACACTGCTATATACCTACACAGACTGGAGATATACACACACTCATACAGGAGGATAATAAGTATATAATACACTGCTATATACCTACACAGAATGGAGATATATACACACTCATACAGGAGGATAATAAGTATATAATACACTGCTGGCTACCTACACAGAATGGAGATATATATATATATATATATATATATATATATATATATACACTCATACTGGGGGATAATAAGTATATAATACACTGTTGTATACCTACACAGAATGGGGGGATATATACACTCATACAGGAGGATAATAAGTATATAATACACTGCTGTATACCTACACAGAATGGGGAGATATATACACACTCATACAGGAGGATAATAAGTATATAATACACTGCTGTATACATACACAGAATGGAGAGATATATACACACTCATACAGGAGGATAATAAGTATATAATACACTGCTGTATACTTACACAGAATGGAGAGATATATACACACTCATACAGGAGGATAATAAGTATATAATACACTGCTATATACCTACACAGACTGGAGATATACACACACTCATACAGGAGGATAATAAGTATATAATACACTGCTGTATACCTACACAGACTGGAGATATATACACCCTCATACAGGAGGAGGATAATAAGTATATAATACACTGCTGTATATGTACACAGAATGGAGATATATATACACACTCATACAGTGGGAAGGATAATAAGTATATAATACACTGCTGTATACCTACACAGAATGGAGAGATATATACACACTCATACAGGAGGGGGATAATAAGTATATAATACACTGCTGTATACCTACACAGAATGGGGAAATATATACACACTCATACAAGGGGATAATAAGTATATAATATGGCTCAGGGAAGAAACAGAGTGCTGCACATCACACCTATGGCTGATACTAGTGCCGCTTGGCTAAATAAAAAACACATCAGAATTTTGTGTATGAATTGATCAAGCCATACTGCCCCATGTACCTCGTGCCGGTATCTGATACACATGGGTCCCTACACTAAGTCCACACCGTGCCAGTCAGTGGCCACCCACCCCGCAGGCGTGCACAGCCAGGGAACGGGGGCCATGGGACGGCCCTGCGACCCCCATGCCACAGGACCAGACCCAAAAACACCACACCAGAACCCGGCCAGCACCGCCGGCGGAGAAGGTGTCTGGATAAGGTGTTGCGCTCACCATAGCTGCAGCAAACAGAATGGTGGGGCTTTTTGGGTCTGGTCCTGTGACATTGGGGTTGCAGGGCCGTTCCATGGCCTACCTTCCCTGCATGTGCACGCTTTGCGGGGTTGGCGGTCGCTGACCGACACGGTGTGGAGTTAGCGTAGGGACCCGTGTGGACCAGAGGACCTGCGCGGTGGTACACGGGGCAATATGGCTTGATCAATTCATATACAGACACTCTGGTGTTGATTTTTAATATAGGCCTAGCGGCATTAGTGTCAGCCATAGATGGGATGTGCAGCCGTTCCACTCTCTCCAGTTCGTGTTATAAGTATATAATACACTTCTGTATACCTACACAGAATGAGGAGATATATACACACTCATACAGGAGGATAATAAGTATATAATACACTGCTGTATACCTACACAGAATGGAGAGATATATACACTCATACAGGAGGATAATAAGTATATAATACACTGCTGTATACCTACACAGAATGGAGAGATATATACACCCTCATACAGGAGGAGGATAATAAGTATATAATACACTGCTGTTTATGTACACAGAATGGAGATATATACACACTCATACAGGAGGATATTAAGTATATACTACACTGCTGTATACCTACACAGAATGGAGATATATATACACTCATACAGGAGGATAATAAGTATATAATACACTGCTGTATACCTACACAGAATGGAGAGATATATACACACACTCATACAGGAGGAGGATAATAAGTATATAATACACTGCTGTATACCTACACAGAATGGAGATATATACAACCTCATACAGGAGGAGGATAATAAGTATATAATACACTGCTATATACCTACACAGAATGGAGATATATACACACTCATACAGGGGGATAATAAGTATATAATACACTGCCGTATACCTACACAGAATGGGGAGATATATATATACACTCATACAGGGGGATAATAAGTATATATTACACTGCTGTATACCTACACAGACTGGGGAGATATATACACACTCATACAGGAGGAGGATAATAAGTATATAAGACACTGCTGTATACCTACACAGAATGGAGATATATACACACTCATACAGGAGGAGGATAATAAGTATATAATACACTGCTGTATACCTACACAGAATGGGGAGATATATACACCCTCATACAGGAGGAGGATAATAAGTATATAATACACTGCTGTATATGTACACAGAATGGAGATATATACACACTCATACAGGAGGATAATAAGTATATAATACACTGCTGTATACCTACACAGAATGGAGAGATATATACACCCTCATACAGGAGGAGGATAATAAGTATATAATACACTGCTGTATATGTACACAGAATGGAGATATATACACACTCATACAGGAGGATAATAACTATATACTACACTGCTGTATACCTACACAGAATGGAGATATATATACACTCATACAGGAGGATAATAAGTATATACTACACTGCTGTATACCTACACAGAATGGAGATATATATACACTCATATAGGAGGATAATAAGTATATAATACACTGCTATATACCTACACAGAATGGAGATATATACACACTCATACAGGAGGATAATAAGTATATAATACACTGCTGTATACCTACACAGAATGGAGATATATACACCCTCATACAGGAGGGGGATAATAAGTATATAATACACTGCTATATACCTACACAGAATAGAGATATATACACACTCATACAGGGGGATAATAAGTATATAATACACTGCTATATACCTACACAGAATGGAGATATATACACACTCATACAGGAGTGCTATATCAGTCACTTGTTTTTGACTGCAAAGATCAGCCACCATCGTTCCTGTTGGCTGAAGTTTTCCGTCTAGACGACTATCTGCTGTAACGGCCATTATCGGCCGATAATCGTTCCGTGGAATAGGGCCTTTAGATACTGTGGTCCCGGCTCTCTTCAGTTCAGTGGGCGATTCCTCAGAGTCATCCTTACCCCACGAGGAGGGATCTTACATGGAGCCCCAGACTAATAATTGCACCAACAGCTGTTGCCTTCTCACCAAGCGGCTGCCTATTGTCCTGTGGCCCATCCCAGCCTTGTGCAGGTCTACAGTGTTGTCCCTGGTGTCCTTAGCTCTTTGGTCTTGGCCATGGTGGAGAGGTTATAATGTGATGAGTAGTTTAACAGGTGATTATTATACAGGTAATGAGATGAAACAGTCGCAGGTAATCCAGGTAATGAGGGCAGAGGGGGAGGAGCTTCTTATAGAGACACTGACAGCTCTGTGAGAGGTAGAATTCCTGCCAGTCGTTGACCAAATCCTAATTTCATGTAATAAAATAGTGACTAATTGTTTATAAATCCTACAGTGTGACTATCTGAAATGTTCTATAGATTCTCTCACAGGTGACGTTACGGACCAAAAAAAATTACCCCCCCCTCCCCCTCCATTCTGTGTAGGTGGGGAAACATGCAAAGTCAGCAGCATATCAACTACTTACTTTCCCCACTGTATACATGCACACTATACTATTACACTATGTATAAATACTATAAGGCTAAGTTCACACTACGTATAATTTCATTAGGCCGGAGTGTATACGCTCTGTATACACTCATTCATTGAATAGCGGCCACACAAGACTGACAGAGCAGACAAGGCTGCACCTTGTTGGCTATGGGTGATTGGAATGTGGGCACTCCGGAACGTGTCTGCGTCCCAATTCTAAGGGTCCTATTACACAGGATCAGTCAGTACTGAGATGTTATCAGGATCAGTCAGTACTGAGATGTTATCAGGATCAGTCAGTACTGAGATGTTATCAGGATCAGTCAGTACTGAGATGTTATCAGGATCAGTCAGTACTGAGATCTTATCCGGATCAGTCAGTACTGAGATCTTATCCGGATCAGTCAGTACTGAGATCTTATCAGGATCAGTCAGTACTGAGATCTTATCAGGATCAGTCAGTACTGAGATCTTATCAGGATCAGTCAGTACTGAGATGTTATCAGGATCAGTCAGTACTGAGATCTTATCAGGATCAGTCAGTACTGAGATCTTATCAGGATCAGTCAGTACTGAGATGTTATCAGGATCAGTCAGTACTGAGATCTTATCAGGATCAGTCAGTACTGAGATCTTATCAGGATCAGTCAGTACTGAGATGTTATCAGGATCAGTCAGTACTGAGATGTTATCAGGATCAGTCAGTACTGAGATCTTATCAGGATCAGTCAGTACTGAGATCTTATCAGGATCAGTCAGTACTGAGATCTTATCAGGATCAGTCAGTACTGAGATGTTATCAGGATCAGTCAGTACTGAGATCTTATCAGGATCAGTCAGTACTGAGATCTTATCAGGATCAGTCAGTACTGAGATGTTATCAGGATCAGTCAGTACTGAGATGTTATCAGGATCAGTCAGTACTGAGATGTTATCAGGATCAGTCAGTACTGAGATGTTATCAGGATCAGTCAGTACTGAGATGTTATCAGGATCAGTCAGTACTGAGATGTTATCAGGATCAGTCAGTACTGAGATCTTATCAGGATCAGTCAGTACTGAGATCTTATCAGGATCAGTCAGTACTGAGATCTTATCAGGATCAGTCAGTACTGAGATCTTATCAGGATCAGTCAGTACTGAGATCTTATCAGGATCAGTCAGTACTGAGATCTTATCAGGATCAGTCAGTACTGAGATCTTATCAGGATCAGTCAGTACTGAGATCTTATCAGGATCAGTCAGTACTGAGATGTTATCAGGATCAGTCAGTACTGAGATGTTATCAGGATCAGTCAGTACTGAGATGTTATCAGGATCAGTCAGTACTGAGATGTTATCAGGATCAGTCAGTACTGAGATGTTATCAGGATCAGTCAGTACTGAGATGTTATCAGGATCAGTCAGTACTGAGATGTTATCAGGATCAGTCAGTACTGAGATCTTATCAGGATCAGTCAGTACTGAGATCTTATCAGGATCAGTCAGTACTGAGATCTTATCAGGATCAGTCAGTACTGAGATCTTATCAGGATCAGTCAGTACTGAGATGTTATCAGGATCAGTCAGTACTGAGATGTTATCAGGATCAGTCAGTACTGAGATGTTATCAGGATCAGTCAGTACTGAGATGTTATCAGGATCAGTCAGTACTGAGATGTTATCAGGATCAGTCAGTACTGAGATGTTATCAGGATCAGTCAGTACTGAGATGTTATCAGGATCAGTCAGTACTGAGATGTTATCAGGATCAGTCAGTACTGAGATGTTATCAGGATCAGTCAGTACTGAGATCTTATCAGGATCAGTCAGTACTGAGATCTTATCAGGATCAGTCAGTACTGAGATCTTATCAGGATCAGTCAGTACTGAGATGTTATCAGGATCAGTCAGTACTGAGATCTTATCAGGATCAGTCAGTACTGAGATCTTATCAGGATCAGTCAGTACTGAGATGTTATCCGGATCAGTCAGTACTGAGATGTTATCAGGATCAGTCAGTACTGAGATGTTATCAGGATCAGTCAGTACTGAGATGTTATCAGGATCAGTCAGTACTGAGATCTTATCAGGATCAGTCAGTACTGAGATGTTATCAGGATCAGTCAGTACTGAGATCTTATCAGGATCAGTCAGTACTGAGATCTTATCAGGATCAGTCAGTACTGAGATGTTATCAGGATCAGTCAGGAGTCAGCCAGGAGTCTCACGCACGAAATCTGCAATACACGTATTATTCTTATTACTATTATGTGTATTGCGGATTACGTGCGTGAGACTCCTGTCAGATCCGCCCGTGTGAATTTACCCTTACAACGATCGGCAAATTGTATAACTTTTTTTTATTTGATGGCTTTTAAAAAATTTAAACCCTTTTTTACAAAAACAAATTTGTTTAAAATGTCTCTATTCCAATTGTTAGACGGCTGTTATCCTGCGCTCTATGGGGCTCATCTATACTTACTATCAGCATCATTATTGTGTATATGTGACTGTGTCCCCTCCCCCATCTCCTCACTGTCCCCTCCCCCACAGTCACATATACACAATAATGATGCTGATAGTAAGTATAGATGAGCCCCATAGAGCGCAGGATAACAGCCGTCTAACAATTGGAATAGAGACATTTTAAACAAATTTGTTTTTGTAAAAAAGGGTTTAAATTTTTTAAAAGCCATCAAATAAAAAAAAGTTATACAATTTGCCGATCGTTGTAAGGGTAAATTCACACGGGCGGATCTGACAGGAGTCTCACGCACGTAATCCGCAATACACATAATAGTAATAAGAATAATACGTGTATTGCAGATTTCGTGCGTGAGACTCCTGACTGATCCTGATAACATCTCAGTACTGACTGATCCTGATAACATCTCAGTACTGACTGATCCTGATAACATCTCAGTACTGACTGATCCTGATAACATCTCAGTACTGACTGATCCTGATAACATCTCAGTACTGACTGATCCTGATAAGATCTCAGTACTGACTGATCCTGATAAGATCTCAGTACTGACTGATCCTGATAACATCTCAGTACTGACTGATCCTGATAACATCTCAGTACTGACTGATCCTGATAACATCTCAGTACTGACTGATCCTGATAACATCTCAGTACTGACTGATCCTGATAACATCTCAGTACTGACTGATCCTGATAACATCTCAGTACTGACTGATCCTGATAACATCTCAGTACTGACTGATCCTGATAACATCTCAGTACTGACTGATCCTGATAAGATCTCAGTACTGACTGATCCTGATAACATCTCAGTACTGACTGATCCTGATAACATCTCAGTACTGACTGATCCGGATAACATCTCAGTACTGACTGATCCTGATAACATCTCAGTACTGACTGATCCTGATAACATCTCAGTACTGACTGATCCGGATAACATCTCAGTACTGACTGATCCTGATAAGATCTCAGTACTGACTGATCCGGATAACATCTCAGTACTGACTGATCCTGATAACATCTCAGTACTGACTGATCCTGATAACATCTCAGTACTGACTGATCCTGTGTAATAGGACCCTTAGAATTGGGACGCAGACACGTTCCGGAGTGCCCACATTCCAATCACCCATAGCCAACAAGGTGCAGCCTTGTCTGCTCTGTCAGTCTTGTGTGGCCGCTATTCAATGAATGAGTGTATACAGAGCGTATACACTCCGGCCTAATGAAATTATACGTAGTGTGAACTTAGCCTTATAGTATTTATACATAGTGTAATAGTATAGTGTGCATGTATACAGTGGGGATGAGGAGATGGGGGGACAGTGAGGAGATGGGGGGACAGTGAGGAGATGGGGGGGACAGTGAGGAGATGGGGGGACAGTGAGGAGATGGGGGGGGGACAGTGAGGAGATGGGGGACAGTGAGGAGATGGAGGGGGACAGTGAGGAGATGGGGGGACAGTGAGGAGATGGGGGGACAGTGAGGAGATGGAGGGGGACAGTGAGGAGATGGGGGGGGACAGTGAGGAGATGGAGGGGGGACAGTGAGGAGATGGGGGGACAGTGAGGAGATGGGGGGGGGACAGTGAGGAGATGGGGGGACAGTGAGGAGATGGGGGGGACAGTGAGGAGATGGGGGGGACAGTGAGGAGATGGGGGGGACAGTGAGGAGATGGAGGGGGACAGTGAGGAGATGGAGGGGGACAGTGAGGAGATGGGGGACAGTGAGGAGATGGGGGGACAGTGAGGAGATGGAGGGGGGACAGTGAGGAGATGGGGGGGACAGTGAGGAGATGGGGGGGGACAGTGAGGAGATGGGGGAGGGGGACAGTGAGGAGATGGGGGGGGACAGTGAGGAGATGGGGGGGGGGGACAGTGAGGAGATGGGGGGGGGGGGGGGGGACAGTGAGGAGATGGGGGGACAGTGAGGAGATGGGGGGGACAGTGAGGAGATGGGGGGACAGTGAGGAGATGGGGGGACAGTGAGGAGATGGGGGGGGACCAGTGAGGAGATGGGGGGGGGGACAGTGAGGAGATGGGGAGACAGTGAGGAGATGGGGGGACAGTGAGGAGATGGGGGACAGTGAGGAGATGGGGGGGACAGTGAGGAGATGGGGGGACAGTGAGGAGATGGGGGGGGACAGTGAGGAGATGGGGGACAGTGAGGAGATGGAGGGGGACAGTGAGGAGATGGGGGGGGGGACAGTGAGGAGATGGGGGGACAGTGAGGAGATGGGGGGACAGTGAGGATATGGAGGAGGGACAGTGAGGAGATGGGGGGGACAGTGAGGAGATGGAGGGGGAGACAGTGAGGAGATGGGGTGGACAGCTGAGGAGATGGGGGGGGGACAGTGAGGAGATGGGGGGACAGTGAGGAGATGGAGGGGGACAGTGAGGAGATGGGGGGGACAGTGAGGAGATGGGGGGGACAGTGAGGAGATGGGGGACAGTGAGGAGATGGAGGGGGACAGTGAGGAGATGGGGGACAGTGAGGAGATGGGGGGACAGTGAGGAGATGGAGGGGGGACAGTGAGGAGATGGGGGGACAGTGAGGAGATGGGGGGGGGGGACAGTGAGGAGATGGGGGAGGGGGACAGTGAGGAGATGGGGGGGGGACAGTGAGGAGAGGGGGGGGGGGGGGACAGTGAGGAGATGGGGGGGGGGACAGTGAGGAGATGGGGGGACAGTGAGGAGATGGGGGGGACAGTGAGGAGATGGGGGGACAGTGAGGAGATGGGGGGACAGTGAGGAGATGGGGGGGACAGTGAGGAGATGGGGGGGGGGACAGTGAGGAGATTGGGGGGGCAGTGAGGAGATGGGGGGGGGACAGTGAGGAGATGGAGGGACAGTGAGATGGGAGGGGACCGTGAGGAGATGGGGGGGGACAGTGAGGAGATGGGGGGGACAGTGAGGAGATGGGGGGGACAGTGAGGAGATGGGGGGACAGTGAGGAGATGAGGGACAGTGAGATGGAGGGGACAGTGAGGAGATGGGGGGGACAGTGAGGAGATGGGGGACAGTGAGGAGATGGGGGGGGACAGTGAGGAGATGGGGGGGGGACAGTGAGGAGATGGAGGGGACAGTGAGGAGATGGGGGGGACAGTGAGGAGATGGGGGACAGTGAGGAGATGGGGGACAGTGAGGAGATGGAGGGGACAGTGAGGGGACTGTCCCCCATCTCCTCACTGTCCCCCCCATCTCCTCACTGTCCCCCCCCCCATCTCCTCACTGTCCCCTCCCATCTCACTGTCCCCCCATCTCCTCACTGTCCCCTCCATCTCACTGTCCCTCATCTCCTCACTGCCCCCCCCCATCTCCTCACTGTCCCTCATCTCCTCACTGTCCCCCTCCATCTCCTCACTGTCCCCCCCCTCTCCTCACTGTCCCCCCCCTCTCCTCACTGTCCCCCCATCTCCTCACTGTCCCCCTCCATCTCCTCACTGTCCCCCCCTCTCCTCACTGTCCCCCCATCTCCTCACTGTCCCCCCCATCTCCTCACTGTCCCCCCCCATCTCCTCACTGTCCCCCCCCTCTCCTCACTGTCCCCCCCCATCTCCTCACTGTCCCCCCATCTCCTCACTGTCCCCCCATCTCCTCACTGTCCCCCCCATCTCCTCACTGTCCCCCCATCTCCTCACTGTCCCCCCCATCTCCTCACTGTCCCCCCCCTCTCCTCACTGTCCCCCCCTCTCCTCACTGTCCCCCCCCCTCCTCACTGTCCCCCCCCATCTCCTCACTGTCCCCCCCATCTCCTCACTGTCCCCCCCCCATCTCCTCACTGTCCCCCCCATCTCCTCACTGTCCCCCCCATCTCCTCACTGTCCCCCATCTCCTCACTGTCCCCCATCTCCTCACTGTCCCCCCCCCCTATCTCCTCACTGTCCCCCTCCATCTCCTCACTGTCCCCCCCATCTCCTCACTGTCCCCCCCCATCTCCTCACTGTCCCCCTCCATCTCCTCACTGTCCCCCCATCTCCTCACTGTCCCCCCATCTCCTCACTGTCCCCCCCATCTCCTCACTGTCCCCCCCATCTCCTCACTGTCCCCCCCCCCATCTCCTCACTGTCCCCCCCCATCTCCTCACTGTCCCCCCCATCTCCTCCACTGTCCCCCCCATCTCCTCACTGTCCCCCCCCCCCCCCCCATCTCCTCACTGTCCCCCCCATCTCCTCACTGTCCCCCCCCCCC